>JAEQBH010007237.1:0-109539 GCA_016808115.1 Tetrastigma voinierianum | reverse complement strand
TGCATATGAAATGAGCACATAGATTGGGTATATATTTTGAAAAAAAGAATACGAAGTGAATATGGAATTGAAATGTATATTTGAAAAACCGAATGAATGTGGATTGATAAATCGATTTGTAAACGATCAATAATTGTTGACATCTTGAATTGAATCGATATATCAATGAAACCGCCTCACGACGGATGCAACCAATCGACATCCACACGAAGGCACCTCGAAATTGTCCAATGTCTCACTTAGCGGGATGCACCAATCGGCATCCGTCATGATGGCGCATGGTTTTGAAGAAATGTCCTATCGGCAGATACACCAACGCATCCGGCCATGATGGCGTATGACATTTAAGTGATACCACGTGTCGGGATGCACCAAACGGCATCCGTCATGATGGGAGATCAAATTGTTAAATGTGCACATTACCGAATGATATATATGGATTCATCAAACGAATCCTTCCTCGTAAATGTGAATTGAATAGTCAAAGTGAAATAACCAACATTGATGAGTGTAAAATGATTTTTATGTATATGCTTAAATTTTCATAATAGAATTGTTGCATTGAAAATGGCTGTTGTGATATAGTAAATGAATTGTAAAATGAAAGTATGCTAAAGTGAATAGCATGAGTATATGTTATTATGATAGGCATGGAGTTGAATGTTAAATGCATGCCAAATTAAATTGAATATTGAAATAGAATCAGATAGAACCACTAAGCATGAGTAAATGCTTAGCGAGGCTTTATCTATACGCAGTTTCGAAGGATCTGGAAGAAGAGAAGATTGCGAAGCGCAGAGTCATAAAGCAAGTTATATACACACCGCCATGCACATATCATTTCCTTTTGAACATGGATATTTTGTGAACAAAATAGTTGAACTCGAATTAATGTTTTGTTTTGTAGATCGTTGAAAAGGCATAGAATGCCTTCATTGTAATTGTATTTTGTGAAATGTAAAATGTTTAGGGCCTACCATTTGAAATTGCTTCCACAAGAAATCGAAACCTAAAGAGAAATAACATAAAGAAAATGTTTTGATAACATAATTGAAAACGTTGGAGTAAACGGCCACAGCTCGGATCTCGCTCTTCGGTCGAAATGGATTCGTCACACATTTTGAAAAAAATTTAATAACACGAAAAATAAAAGAAATAACCGAAGGCCCTGTGGTTTTCTTGTTCGAACTAGCCAATCGGGTCAGACTGGGCTCGGGGGTCGCTAGAAAAAGCCTCAAAAAAAATATTTTTCTTGGGCCTATCTCCAATATGAGAACCAAAGTCCAGTTCTTGACCCATGATTTGGAGTTCCAGCGATAAGAACTAGCCAAGTTGGATCAAATGAAAAGGAAATTGTAGATTCCCCAAGAGAAAAATTCCCACTACCTGCAAGTTCAAACCTCCAACCTTTGTCTTTCTTCCACCAAAAAATACTACACAACAAGAGAGTAACCATTCGTCTTCTTCTCCAATCACCCAAGGGTCACCATATTTTTCTTTTTTTCCTAGAAAGAATTTGAGCCACTTTCCAAAACAACCCCTTTTGGTTTGAAAAAATAAACTTTTTTACCTTCTTCGTCTTCTTCTTTTCCGATCTACACTGCCGCTGCTGCCACTATCGCTGCCAACGCCGTTGAACATCGCTACGACAACAAAGTCCGATCTCTATCGCCGTCAGCACTCCCACTACCACAAGCTTTGACCTGCCACCAAACTCCACCACTGCTGTAATTTTCGACTCTCTTAATCACCAACCTCCGACACCACTCTAAGATTCAACTTTCTATTCATGTGCCAAACTCCATCGTCCCCGCCATTGTTCCAGCTGATAGCCCAGCTGGTCCTCTTTGAGCCTATGTTGTTGGAGGTTTGAAGTTTGTTAGTTCTCATTCTAGTAGGTACCTTAATTTATGAAAAGATCGTAAACTTTTTTATGATTTTCTTTGACAATGTGCTCTTGATTGCGAATTTCTTCTTGAAATAGAATATTTTGGATGGAATTTCTAAACTTTCCTTGATGCAAAAAATCGAAACTTTCTTTGATGCATGCCATTCGAAACTTTCCTAAGTGCATGTTCTCGAAAAATTATATTGAATGCACTCTTGAAAAAAAATTCTTTGATGTCATGAAGGTTTTTAAATTTTATTGAGTGTAGAACGAAAATAATCTTGAATGCACTCTTGAAAATAATTCTTTTGATGTCGTTCGGATATTTTACAAATTGTCTTAAGTGTAGAACTCGAAACTAATCTTGAATACACTCTTGAAAAATAATTCTTCTGATGTCATTCGGTTGTTTCGAAAATTTTCTTGAGAAGAACTCGAAAATAATTCTGAATACACTCTTGAAAAAAATTCTTCTAATGCCATTTAGTTGTTTAAAAAATTTTCTTGAGTGTAGAACTTGAAAATAATCTTCAATACACTCCTAAAAAAAATTCTTCTGATGCCATTTGGTTGTTTTGAAAAATTTCTTCAATGTAGAACTCAAAAATAATCTTGAATGCACTCTCAAATTATTTTTTTATGTCGTTCGACTGTTTCAAAAAATTTTTTTAAGTGCATAATGAAATTTTCAATCATGATTTTCAATAACCTTTTTGAAAGTGCTTTCGAAAAATATTGAGTGACCTTTCATCTGGCTGAACTTGAATTTTTCTTTGGAAGACTATAGCCTATATACCACCAAAGCATTTCGATTTATCTACTGACGGAAACGACTTAAAGGTAAGTCTCTAAGCTCCTGCCATAGACTTTATGCTAAGTTCCACTTATTCTTGAATGCTTCTCGCTTTGCAAAGATGAGATTTAGAAATTTCACATGTAGCATAGTTGTAAATTTTCCTGATCTCTTTCGCAGTTTCGTGTTGGCCTATGGCTTTCAACCCGTTTCATTTTATCAAGGTAACTTAACTTCTTTACTTGTGCCTGTCTTTTCTTAACCTATACTGGCTCTAATATAACTTTTGCTTTGCACATTGTTTATCTTCCTCCTTTGTCAGTCGTGGGCTGCACATTTCATTGGAGAAGTGTCTACCTTTCCACCCCATTTCCCTTGTATTTCATCTTCTTGTGCTCTTGTACTCCATAGCCATGATGTCAAATGATTGTACTGAAGCTATTATGCTTCTTCTCTATCCTTTGCTTGGTGGAAGGCGGAGAATTGGGATGTGTTTTTGAGATGAACTTGACTTGTTGTTAAAAAATCATTGAACACTACACAGGCGCACTTACAACCATGACAATGCATTAGTGGACCAAGGTGGCACTAGGCCTACCTTTGAATGTGTGTTGAATGTTGTGGAAAACTCACTAAACACCAGCACACGTACACCTAGAGCCATGACATTGCATTAGTGGACCAAGGTGGCACTAGGTCTATCTTTAGATATGTGTTGATGCTTACGGAATAATGATGTGATTCTCTATTGTTGAATTAAAAGTGGTCCTTGATTCCATCGATGACCCCATCCGACTCATCATGCGGGAGCGTTGTTTCAAGTGCTTCAAGTGAACTATTGCAGATTCCAATTGGACCTATCACAAGGGCACGACCCAAAAGGTTTAAAGAAACGTTGAATGGGCTCATCCAAGATATGTGAGTTAAACAAATGAGCCAATAATCTACAATTGCTAAGAATGAGCTGACCATGATTCAAGCAACCATTACTGTCAAAGATCAAGATGTTGAAGGCTTTTGAGCTGAAGACAATGAAAATTAGTAGCTTAGGCTTATGTCCATACTTGGGGTAGGCTTATTTAGGCTTAAACTTGTTTGTTTTGGGTTGTATGTGTGGTCTTAGATATCTTGAAATGGGCTAAACAAATTTTGGCTTGTTTTGCAATTTTGATTAGCTTGTTTTCTAAGTTTTGTCTTTACATTTCTAGAAGTCTAAAAAAAAAAAAAAAAAAAAGAAAAGAAAGAAAAAAAACAGGAGAAAAGAATTCTGCAAAAAAAAAAAAAAAAAAGTACGCCAGAAGAAAGAAAAAAAGGTCGCTTTGATCAATAGTAAGTGTATCTCATCTTCAAACTTTTGTTCTTTGTTTCCTAGTTCTTCATTCTCAATGTCAAGATTTCCTTCTAAATCTTTGGTTTAAGTGTTAATTTGAATTCTACGAGAGTTGAGATAATATTTGATTGAGTTTGTTCAATTCTCTAAAAAGCCAAAAAGGGAAGACTATAAGAGTGGAAAAAGGCAAGAGTGTGTGAGCTCAACATGAGAAAAGTCTATAAGAGTAAAACATGAGGGTAGAGTGACATCTTTTGAGGGAAAACACGTAAGGGAGTGTGTGAGGATTTTTTGTTCTCTAACATTTTCTTTTGTAGCTTTCAAAATGTCTAACGAGGAGAAAGCCTCAAATGGAGATCCAAAGAACATGGAATTTGTTCTAAAAGCTATGCAGCAACAATTTGATCGAAATTTTCAAAGAGGGCAGTCTAATGGAAATCTTAATCTTAGAAGACCAGTTAGGCATGATAATGGGCATGAAGATTTGTTCGATATGGAAATGAGGAAGGAGCTAGAGGAGGATATGAGTCCTGACATCGAAATTGGTAGAGATAGGCCCAAAGGCGTTAGGTATGAAACATGCTATAGAGGAATTGCTCCTAGAGAGAGGAATGGGGTAGATGGAAATCTTGGAAACATCATAATGAAAATAACTTCTTTTCAAAGTAGGAATGATCCTGAAGCATATTTGGAATGAGAGAAAAAGGTAGAGTTAATCTTTGATTGCCATAATTACTCTGAAGCAAAGAAGCTAAAATTGGCGGTAATTGAGTTTACAAATTATGCAATCATTTGGTGGGATCAGTTAGCTTCAAGCAGAAGGAGAAATGGTGAGAGACTTATAGAAACTTGGGGGGAAATGAAGGCTCTCATGAGGTAAAGGTTTATACCTAGTCATTACTATAGGGACCTCTATCAAAAACTTCAAAGTCTTACTCAATGTTCAAAGAGTGTGGAGGATTATCACAAAGAAATGGAAGTAGTTATGATAAGGGGTAATGTAGAGGAAGATAGGGAAGCCACAATGGCTAGGTTCCTGAACGGGTTAAATAGAGATATAGCAAATGTTGTGGAGTTGCAACATTATGTGGAGCTAGAAGACATGGTGCACATGGAAATTAAGGTGGAACGACAAATAAAACGTAGGGGGGCAGCAAAGTACATGTCGAGCTTTAGTTCCTCCATGAGACCGAACTGGAGAAAGGAAGAAAAGTAAGTTCCAAAAGAAACTCCCAAGGGGAAAGATGAAGTCTCTGCTAAACCTAAAGGTAAAACTGATTCTCAATCTTCTAGAAATAGAGATGTAAAATGTTTTAAATGCTTAGGAACATGTCACATATCTTTACAATGCCCCAACAAGAGGGTGATGGTTATGCAAGATAATGGAGAGGTGGTGTCAGAAAGTGGTAGGAACCATTCCATGCCTTCTCTTGAGGATGCGAATGATGATAGGGTTGAATATGCAGTTGAGGGAGAATCGCTTGTGACCAGCGTGCTTTGAATTCTCAAGTTAAGAAAGATGATATGGATGTTAAAGGAAGAAGACTTATACTGCTGTCTCATAAACAACAAGGTATGCAGATGATTATGTGATGGGGAATGTAACACCCGAACATGCTACCCTAGTCGTTGTCGACATGTTTAGGTATTTTGTAAGATAATTTGACTGTCATGAGTTAAATGCTAAACATGGAAACGAGACCCGGAAATTTGCAAGATTTAAGTGATAAAATTGTAAATTGTCCAAAGAGGGACTTAAAAGTCATAGTTGACAAGATTTGAGGCCAAAAGGAAATAAAGGAAAGTTTATTTATAAATAGAAAGAATTATGGGCCAAAAAGCAAATTAAGAAAACTTAAAAAAACCAAAAATGGGTTTTTTGTCTAGGGCCAAACAAGGCCTTAACAAAATCTGGATTTTAAAAGACCAAATTGGTCTCATTTGGGGAGAACCGGATGGGAGAAGGAGAGAAGAAGAAGAGAGGAAGAGGAAGAAGATGGAGGAGTCAAGATCAAGCAAAGCCAAGGTATGGAAACTCACCTTGATTATGAATTCTAGGTGATTATGTATGAATTTCCATGCTTTGATGATTATAATCTCGCCCCAAATCTAGGTTTTTAAGTAGGGTTTCATCTAACCCAAAAATTTATGTGTCAAGTAAGGTGGGTAGAACCCACATGGCACAAGATGGGTATGGAATCCTTCCTTTGTGGATGGATTCGTTTAATTATGAGTAGATGATAGGGCTTGGAACAAACCCTAACTAATCATCATAATTATTTGTGTATGGGTCTTAACCCATTAGAATCTTGTTTTGGAAGGAATCTTGATATGTTTTTGGAAGAAAGATATGTAATTGAAAGAGAAATTGAATAGCAGTGCTATTCCAAGGTGAATTGAAATGGATTAGATGTGTTGAAGTAGTATAGAATTGATTTGAGTATCAAAAGTATGGAAAAATGTGAGAAAACACACATTCTGGGCACTTTTCGGAAACTTGTACCGGTACAATTTGAACTTGTACCGGTACAACTTGTGTTCTAGTCGTTTTTGGCCAACTTGTACCGGTACAAGTTAGACATGTACCGGTACAACCCTGTTCTGTTTTCCAATTTTGACCAGTTTTCGTATTTTGGTCATAACTTGCTCATTTCTTATCCGACGGAGGATTCAAGTGGCTACGTGAAAATAGACTTCAAGGAGAACCAAACTTAAAGAGAAGGCATCGCCAAATCTGATCCTATGGCCCAAAGCCCACTCAAAGTGGGGCCTGTGCAAGAAAAATTTGATTCCAGCTTTGAACATTGAGTAGTCCGGCTGTTTCTCGACTTAACTTGAGTTCCAAGTGTCTCGAATTGGGTAATTCCAGTTGAATAGAACCCCTTAGCACTTAGCTTGAAGGAATACCAAAGATACGGCAATAAATATCCGCATAAGGCACCGGAAAATAAATATTTCAAATTGTCCTCTCAGAAAATTGCAGAACCGACTAGTTGGTACATGAAATGCCAATACTGAAGTTCGGACGATCCGATTTGATTTCCTGATTCCACTCAAAGTAGATTCAGGAAGAATAATAATCCATGAATAAGGTGTGATTACATACGCATCATACCATCAAGATATGAAGGACGATCCGTCATGAACACCCTAAGGGGCTAAGAATGCCCTGTTAAAAGATAGGTTACCGAATTTCATATAATTGTAAAACCACCTAAGACCAATTTATTAAATGACACAAGACTATCATTCCGAATAGTACTTCCTAAGATCTCCGCAAGGTGCTTCGCACTCCGTCTGACTAGTACTTCTATGATTCCCGATTAGTGCTCCAAGACTCCCGACTAGTACTTCAGATTCGATTAGTGCTCCTAAGACACCGACCATACTTCTAAGATTCGATTAGTGCTCGCACTCGACTAGTACTGGCACTCCCGATTAGTGCTCCGACACTCCCGATTAGTACTCGTACTTCCGATTAGTGCCGCACTTGTCCCTGACATAGTGCTAATGACACTCCCGCTCAAGATTCGAAACTCGACAGGTGCTAAGACTCCTGTCTCGTTAAGTGCTACTCGCACTTCAGACATAGTATCTGGGTACTTATTGTGTCAGTGGTATTACTCATTCCAGACATCAGTCTAGGGAAGTCAAACAGCTTATATGATAAGTCTCTAACAAGTCCCGATTCGATATAAGTTCCAGAAGACTCCATGGTACTCCCGACCGAATAAGTTCCGTTATGTATCCGATCTGTTCGTAGTACCTAATGGTACTCTTGTATTTGATTAAGTTCATCAGACCGACTGCTCAGAAGACCTACTGCACTTCGCATCCGATAAGTCCCTCAGATCTAATAAGTCTCAGAGTACCCATGGGTACTCCCCTCAGATTTGACAAGTCCCGTCTCGATCGTTCAAGTACCGCGGTACCTCTGCCCCGATTGCTCTCAGAGTACCTAATGGTACCCCAGATCCGAAATGTTCCTCGTAGCACTCACGGCACTCCCGTATTTAATTAAGTTCTCGTTTCGCTTCGATGAAGTTATGTAGTACCTTTGGGTACCCGTCGAATAAGTCCCAGAGTACCTACTCTGCACTCGATCCGATAGTCTGTGAGTACCTAAGGGTACTTTGTATCCGATTAAGCTGGGCGTGAGTACCCACGCGGCACTCCCAGATCCGAATAGTTCTAGGCAAATTCCACGGGTACCTATATCCGAATATGTCCTTTAGTACTCACGGGTACTCCGACCGTCCGTAGTACCTAAGGGTACTTCAGACTGATTAAGTTCCAGAGTGTTCTATGGGTACTCCCGTATCCGAATAGTCCCATAAGACTCGACGTACTCAGATCCGATCAAGTCCCGTAGTACCTACTCTGCACCCGATCCGATTAAGTTCCGTAGGCACCTATAAGTACCTTGTATTTGATTAAGTTCCAGAGTACCATGGGTACTCCCCGCATCTCATCAAGTTCCAGAGTACCTACGGTACCCCGCGTATCTAATAAGTCCCGTATCTCGAACAAGTCCCGTAGCACGCACGGTAATTCTATATCCGATAAGTTCCGTCCCTCGTATCTCGATTAAGTTCAGAGTACCTACTTCTAGTACTCTCGTATTTCATCAAGCTTTAGTACCTAGGGTACCCCAGATTCCATTAAACCCTCAGAGTACCTACTTACCTCAGACGCAGAAACAAGTATAAGTCCTAGTACCTAAGGGCACTCTCAGATCCGTAAAATAAGTATATGTATCCGTTTCCGACTGTGACCGCTCCGGACTAATGTCCACTGATATGTATCTGCATACGTCTGATCTAACCCTGTATGTGATACGATTATGATTAGTTCAGACTTATTGTACACCCACGGGCACCTTCACAAGTGCATAAGATCCGTAAGACAATTATAGAATTCCCGCGTAATATGTATGAGATCTCGAAATACATGTGTAAGTTCTGTAATACACGTGATAAGATTGGAATATTGTGTATGTGTCAGAATACCAAGATAAGTTCCAGAAGACTGTGGATATACTTCGTAGTACAAGTAAGATACGAAGTACCAATATAAGTTTTGTAGTACTTACAAGTACTTCCGTATAAGAATAAGTTCCGCAATACCAATACACGTTCCGTAATCTCTGTGATACCTACGGGTACCTCCGAACAAGTGTAAAACTCCGTAGTATAACTATAAGTTTTGAATAAAGATAAGTTCTGTGAATCCCATTTCGAGTCCCGACCAAAATAAGTCTCGTTATAAGAAGTCCTCATAAGATAAGTTCAGAATTCCTACTGAGTCCCGACCGAAAAATAAGTCTGTTATAAGTATAAGTCCTGCATATGAATAAGCCCTGTAACTCCTACGGGAGTCCCGAATAAACATAAGTCTATTATGAGCTTAAGTACTTGTATAAGTCCATGATATGAATGCATGGAATTTCTGATATCTGTTATGGTTATACACTTATTATAATTGTGTATATGCATGCATCTATAAGTTATAAGATATATTTCCCACTAAGCGTAAAGCTTAGCACGAGTTTTTAATCCGTGTAGGTACAGGAGAAGACATCAAAAAACATCCGCATACAGATATCGGGCCAACACACTTGTAAGGGTTCACTACATGTAGGTTCCGTGCTCGAATTGTAAAATGTAAAAGTAAAGTTTTGTATTTGTAAATGGGACTCGCTTATATGTATATAATATTTTAATTATGAGAAGACGTGGGCCATACCCACAGTGTGTACCGGGCCGGTTTTAAAAAAAAAAAAATCGTAAGGAGTCCCAAAAGATTGTCTCGTCCCGAAAATCGGGGCGTGACAGGGAAAGTTGCACAAATGTGGCAAGCACTAATTTAGTTGAGAAACTGAGCTTATCAACCATCAAACACCCTAGACCTTACAGTTGCAAAGTACAAATGAATGTGGAGAGGTTAAGGTTAATAAGCAAGTTTTGCTTCATCCTCCATTGGTACATACAATGATAAAGCATTAGCGATGTAAAGGCCAATGCATGTCGGACATATAATTTTAGGGAGATCTAGATTCTGATCAAAAATCCATTAAGTGATGGATTTCTACAAATAGGTATTCCATTGTAATGAACAGTAGGTCCATTACACTTGCAATCTTGACGCCTAAGTAAGTGAAGCAGATCATCTCAAGTAAAAGAAAAAGAGAGAGAAAAGGAGTGATTTAAAAGTGAGGGAGAGATATCAAAAAGAAAAGAGTGTGAAAATATCAATAAGGTTGAGAGCTTAAAAAAGAAATTTGAAAAAAAAGAAGAAAAAGTGGAGAGAAAAGAAAGGAGAAAAGTGAGTTTTTTTTTTTGCAAAGGAAAATGATGCGAGAGTTGCTTATTTTGCAAAACAGCCTTGCTTTGTGTTTGTTTACAAGGAGGCTTTTGAATACTAACGATCTTAACCCTTCTCTTCCTAGTGTTGTTGATTATTTGTTGCGGGAATTTGAAGATGTGTTTCCTGAGAATGTTCCTAGTGGGTTATGTAGGGATTCCTTAGTGCCAAGAGCATTGATGCACAACGGAAATAACAAAGGCTCAGAATCCCAATTCATTGACTCACTATCATGGGGTGACTGAAAACGGGGAGCTAACATATTACATTTAGATCACCTTGAGGGTGTTTGCAACTTGACTAGAAACGAACCACGTCCTTGATTCGTCTTTAACGGTATCCACATGAAGACGAGACCTGAGAACCTCCAAGGAGACGGAGTTGAAAACAAGCTCAGTGTTAGCCAAGCTTGGTTTCAATGAGGGATGGAGAATATGCTCTCAACCTTCTTCTTCTTGGTTTTTCTCAAGAACAAGAGAAAAACCTTAATACTCTCTCAAACAAAGGATATTAGGGTTTGACATGATCAACCATTAGATTTTAGGGTTTCTCCCATAACCACATATTTATAGGAGAAACCCACCCTATGAAAGGACTAAAAAGCCGTCACTCAAAGATGGAATATGCTACATGCATCTCCATGAATGGTAGCATGCTCCCTCATGGGCCTTAAGCCCATGAGCAAGCTTTTCCTATCGCATTCTCTAAATGAGTCCTCTTAGTCCCAGGATTCTTCTAATCCCAAAGCCACTAATCCCCCCAATGTGAAGTCCTCTGATCGATCATATCCAAGTTCGTTTTATATCAAGCTCCATCTCTAAGTGTGTGACCCATTAGGTTCCTGGTTATGTTGGCCGCTTAGTTCAACTATTGAATTAAGCAAGTCATGAGCAACCTCTAGCAACACATCATGACCCCCAATTGACCGGAGAGTCAGTAGTTTGACTGCAAACCCTTCCATAGACAAATATCGCGTAATTCGTCCTTTCACCAATCTATGCCCTACTCAGTTTATAGCATGGACAAAGTGTAGCTCTCATAGATTGGCTACGCCACATCTATCCCAAGTGATATCAAATCTTGTCCCTGGACTCATTACTCATCAGTTATGCACTTGAAGACGCTCTTCACGACATTTCCATTATGGCCAGAGATTCCTGAATAATGATCCTAATAAGAGGCCATATGTATACCCTCCCTCTATTGGGAGTGGTGAATCCCCATTTCACCATCGTGACGCCCTATCCCTGGGGTCACGTTTGACAAACTCCATCAACCCGCTGGAAACCAGCGGGAATATCTGCAGTTTTCGATATCATACCACATGTCTCATATCGAGCATCCATTGTGATATTCTTCTTACAAAGAACCAATTTCTTATAATATTTTGCAAGAGTTTGATGTACAACTCTTCTACACTTTTACATGCCAACATATATTAAAACTAGATTGTTCTAATATATTTTACAAAATGCTTCTTAAGGCCATAACCCGGCCTTCTTCGTACTCATGGCCTCGAAGGAGAGCGCTTGTACTGGAAGTGGGATCCTATGACTGGGAGGAGCAAGGCTCGCAGAGTGATAACCCTACAACGGTTACTCCTCACATAAGTGCACATGCAATGGCTGCATAGAAACATTGCTGATCCAAGTAAAATGTCTACATGAATGTCATGGCGTCATGCATGAAATGTCATCATGCCCATATCCCAGTCATTTCATCAATTTCACACTTACCTATGCCATGTGAACTATTGGGTTTTCCAATGACAACCAAAGATTTTTCTTAATCTTTTAACATTTTCATTTACAACCATGCGCCTTTTGTGGGTAATGGATTTTTGGTGTCGCACAAACGGGCTCCATAAACCCAGACACTTTACTTGCCTTTCTAAATCGGGACTATGTCCGACCATACACTCACGGGTCTTTCACTCCCAGGAAATCTATCCCAACTTGTCGATACCCTATTACAATTATTCTTTACCATTTCCTTAACCAATGCGACTCATTTTGACCTTGTCCCACTAACCGAGCCCACTTATCAACACCATACATAGTGTTTATCCACAACCATGTATCCATGACACTCCAACGAACACCTAACATAGTGTCGATCCCAACCATGCACACCCATGTCATGCAATGTTTTCATGCACGTGCAATGCAATTATGCCATTGCCTACTTATACATGCTACATATAAAATGAGAACTATATGTGCACACATACTCATGCATATTCATCCATGCATCATTTGGACATTTATATTAAAGTGTATACAAATTCTAAACCATGATATACATTCCACTTATCAAGTTCAAGCATGCACATGCATATTAACGAAATTTAACATACCATGATAACATACTAATACATATAATTCTCCTCCATTCACAACCCATGTTAATACATCATATAGCATACATTAACATGTTATATTCACATTGCATGTTATTCACATAAGCCATAACACACAACCTAACTGGCCAACACTAACCTGACCGATTGCCTAATGTCCTCCACAAGAACATGGCTGCAATCTTGACTCAATGGGCTTTCCATAGAGTCCAAGAACACCCGAATCGGAGTTCGGACGAAGAAGTTATGACCTTCCAAAGTTGGAGGTCACACAAGACTAGGCAGCCTTACCCGGACAGCCCACCTTACTTGCCCGGGAGCCCTTTTCCGGCCAACTCCAGTATCCAATGCCCTCCATAGGCATACAGATGGAATCTTGACTCAATGAGCTTTCCATAGAGTCCAAGAACACCCGAAACGGAGTTCGGACGAAGAAGTTATGACCTTCCGAAGTTGGAGGTCACACATGACTAGGTAGTCCTTACCCAGACAGCCTACCTGACCTGCCCGAACGCCCCTTTCCGGCCAGCTTCAGCACCCACTGCCCTCCACATGAATTTGGCTGGAATCTTGACTCAATGGACTTTCCATAGAGTCCAAGAACACCTGAAACGGAGTTCGGACGAAGAAGTTATGACCTTCCGAATTTGGAGGTCACACAGACTAGGGCAAATCAATTCCTGACAAATTTACCTTACTTGCCCGGGAGCCCCTTCCGGTCAGCTCAAGTACCCAATGCCCTCCATAGGAATACGGATGGAATCTTGACTCAATGGGATTTCCATAGAGTCCAAGAACACCCAAATCGGAATTCAGACGAAGAAGTTATGACCTTCCGAAGTTTGAGGTCATACATGAATAGGCAGCCCAACCCGGCTAGCCTACCCAACCAGCACTAACCGGCTGGCACTAACCGGCCCAATTGCCCAATGTCCTCCACAGGAACATGACTGAAATCTTGACTCAATGGGCTTTCCATATAGTCCAAGAACATCGAACGGAAAGTTCGCACAAAGAAGCGTTATGACCTTCCGAAGCTGGAGGTCACTCATGACCCTAGCCGGACGGACCTAGCTGGCGACCAAATTTTCCGCTGACCTAACCGTGAACATACCTGGGCGTAACCAGCCGGGTGACTCAAACAAAGTGCACTACCGGACAACCTTCCACTAGACTGCTCGCAGTAAACGGACCATAACTTAGGCTACAGAGTCCGATTCAGAAATTCAAAGCCTACATCAAGTTCCACCGATGTGGCTACAATTTCACTAAGGACTCACTACCAAATTCCCTTTATTTGCTACCCAAAAACCAGTTCTAAAGTCCGGTTAATGTGTACTACCACAATATGACAGCTTCCCATGGTTCAAAACACAACCAAACATTATTCATTTCAACTCTAACACATAAAAATGGCACACAAGGACAATTAATTAGTCCAAAAATGGTCCCCTGACTGTCCGAAACAAACCTGAATCTCCAACATCATTCTAAGGTCTCGGACGATTCACACAGCCACTCACGGCCTCGCACAACCCATGCCATTTGAATGGCCCTTAGACAAGGATTAAACCAAGTAAGAGAAAACCCCTACCTCTTGGAGTTTTTGTCAAAACTCCCCAACTCCGGTCTCTATGGCCCTTGCCGCAGGATGAACTCTTCTTTCCGCCGAACCGCCATCCGATCGCTGGGAAATTGAGAGAAGGTGAGCTTCTAAAACTCTATCTTTTCATTGATTTCCCTTATTCTCCCCATCCATCTATCATGGATTTCCTCCAATGACATGATACATGTCACCTATAGCCCATACTTGAGCTCATCGCTTTGACTTGCTCACAAATTTCTGACACGCGTCTCACTGAGCCACTCTAATGCGCCAAGTGTCCCGCACTACTCTCGGTGCCTTGAAAAACGTGAAATTCCGACTGTCTTGGAAGTCGACGAAATTCGACGTGGTAGCTAAATTTTGCGAGACGATTCCAACGGTGAAGTCTGTTTCATCATCCAAGATCTAGAAAAAATAAAAAAAAATTCCGGATTTTGACCGAATTTTACCATTCTATCCTTCCTCAGAATCTGGATTTTCCAGGGTTTCACAATTACCTTCGAATACCTTAAGTTATACCCGACTATCATCCAAAGAGCGACCTCCAAGAGGCAACATGGATCGAGGTCAAAGTATATAATCAACATCCAAGATATCCTTGAGCACCTCAAGTCTAAGGATACATGCACCATTGCTATGATGAGACAATCATCTACATTTAAATAAATAATCCATATGATTGTCTCATGGCAGGTCTCCGATGTACTTAGCTACTCTTACTAAGCATCCACATGTCAACTCTAATCAACTCATGACCACAGTTTATAAGTTCCACTGCTTGATCCAATCCAATCAAGGAGTATGACATGTGCTAGTTTGTTCGGATCAACAGTGTCCCATCTCATTGATCCTACGACTAGAGATAATTTAGATACTAACATAATTGCACATTATAGAATCTTATTAATAATATCTCATTATGATTTCTTTCATGCTATGTTATGTATCATGGACTTCTGTATTAATTTGATTAAAGATCAACAATCTGACGCACGAATATCTAATTAATGAAGATGCCTTTCATTAAATAATATGTAATATGTGACAAAGTGCTAAGGAGATTGCCTGGAGCACTTCAACAACCCCACTTGAGCTAAAGCTAATTACCTTTGTATCTCATACCTTAGGCAAGTAGATGTGAATCATACTTCTTATGGGGAAGTGGCTTAGCTAAGAGATCAGACAAATTCTTACTAGTGGGCATATCTCTATCTTTACATCACAATAACCAAAGATTTCTCAAATCAAATGGCATCACCCCAGCACTGGCTTAGACCTTTGATGAGACCGTGGTTCCTTTTGCTTTCACAATGGCTCCATTGTCACCCTAATACTATAGTATCAGATCAACAATGCTAGGGACCATTCCTAGTTCACAAATGAACTAACTTATCTAAACCGCTTCCTAAGCTACCATTGGAAGCAACGATGGACTCTGATTTAATTATAGAATCCACAATCGTCGCCTACTTGGAACTCTTCCAACTAACTGTGTCACCATTCAATGTGAACATTTAGCTAGATTGAGATTTTGAGTCATCTCCATCAGATCAGTAGTTGGCATTTTACCGTTAGATCTCTATCTCCATTAATCAAGAATACATCCTTAGTCCTTCTAAAGTACTTGAGGATATTCTTGACAGCCACCCAATGACCCTCACCTAGGTTCAACTGGCATGTGCTCGTGACTCTCAAAGCATATGATACGTCGGGTCTAGTACATTACACAACGTACATGATTGATCTTATAGCCGAAGCATATGCGGTCATACTCATGTGTGTCCTCTCATCTTGTGTCTTTAGATTCATGGATTTTGAGAGGGTGATCCCACTAGACATGGGAATGTATCTTCTCTTAGACTGTTCCATGATAAACCTCTTTCAATCTAAGCTATGTATGTAGACTATGAAAGACCAAGCAACCTATTTGATCTATCTCTATAGATCTATATCCCCAATAATTAGGTTGCTTCTCCAAGGTCTTTCATGGAAAATGTTCTCAGATAACTAATATATTGACCAATTGTAACACTGAGACGTCATTTCTATTAAGTAATATGTCATCCACATACAAAACTAGGAACACGATTGCACTCCCACTATCCTTCTTATACACACAAGCTTCATCTGCATTTTGTGAGAAATCAAACTCTTTGATTGTCTTATTAAATCGGATATTCCAACTTCTAGATGCTTGCTTCAATCCATAAATGGATCTATGTAGTTTGCATATTTTATTGCCATTTCTAGGTGTGAAGACCTCCGGTTGTGTCATACACACATCCTTACTTAGGTTTCCTTTGCGGAAAGTCGTCTTCACATCCATTTGTCATATCTCATAATCATGATGAGCAACAATGGCAAGGAGCATCCTTTTGGATTTTAAGCATAGCTAACATACTAACGGCCTCGTTATAGTTAATTTCTTGTCTTTGACAATAACCCTTAGCTATAAGCTTAGCATTATAGGTAATCACATTACCTTCCATGTCAATCTTATTCTTAAAGATCCACTAGCACCCTATGGGTTTTATCACTACGGGTGGTTCAACTAAAGCCCATACTTGGTTGATCCACATGGAATCCATCTTTGACTTCATGGCTTTGAGCCATTTTTCAGACTCTAAACTATTCAGAGATTCATCATGGGTGGTAGGCTCATAAACCTTTGTGAGCAATACGTTCCATTATTCATTGATGAGAAAACCATATTTCTTTGGAACAGTACGCATCCTACTTGTGCTACGATGCGCTTGTGTTTCAAAAGGATTAGCTGCTACTTCATCAACATGAATAACAACCTTAGATTAAGTTAGTTGATATGTGTCTGTTTGAGCACTTTGAACTTCACCAAGTCCACCCTTGCTCCCATTGTCTCTTCTTAGAAGAAACTTTTTCTCTAAGAAGACTGTATACCTTGAAACAAACAACTTTTGTTCCAAAGTTTTGTAGAACTGATATCTAAAATTTCTCAGATATCCTACAAACAATAATTTACCGATGAACCTTTCTAGCTTCATCTGACAAAGTTTGCTTCTTATAAGCTGGATAACCCTATATTTTCATGTGAGAAAAATAGGGCTCCTTGTTAGTCCATATCCTATAAGGAGTAACCTCAATTGACTTGGTTGGGACTCTATTCAACACTTAAATAGTAGTCTCATGTGCATCCCTCTAAATTGACTTGAGTAGATCTGCCTTGCCCATCATAAACCTCACCAAGTCCAATAAGGTTCAGTTTGTCCTTTTCACCACACTGCTTGGTGCGATGTGTAAGGTGGAGTCCACTTGGATAAAGTCTCATTATCTTGGAGATAACCCAAAAACTCTTGGCTTAAGTATTCGCTACTTGGATCTCATCTAAGTGATTTAATACTTCTCCCAAGTTGTATCTTTGCTTCATATCTGAATTCTCTGAACTTTTCAAAGGATTCAGATTTGTATCTCATAAGATACAAGAACCCAAATCATGAATGATCGTCGATAAAGGTAATGAAGTAGAAGGAACCACCTTTGACATTAATGGACGAAGGACCACAAACATTGGAATGTAATAGGTTTAATGGTCCATAAACATGTTCACCCTTCCCATAAAGTGACAATCTTGGCCATCTTTGCTCAACAAGCAAGATTCATTTTGTAGACTAGGATAATATAAGTTCAACTCATTTCTAACACTGCTACCAAGGACTAGTTTCAATCCCTGACAACAATGCCAAAAACTTGTTAAGACCAAAATATGTAAAGACTATTTTCTTCTATTGTATATAATATTATGTAATTAAAACTCGTTTTGGTCTAAATCACTACAAGTACATAGGTCATACAAGTAATAAAGTGGATTATAAGTCCATATATCATTCCCACAAGGATTGATGAGAAAATCTAAAGATCAACTACTCTTACCGTGATGCCCCAAAATCCGAGGGTCCGTTGATCACCAATCAACCCGCGGAAACCTGTGGATATCATGTAACCCGATACCCCTTCATGTGTCCCATTCACTAGGATCCATAATTTAACAAAAAATTGGATAGAGTCTCCTTTGTACGAGGAGTTCTATCCAATTCCCAACCTGTACATTATACAGCAACATGACCCATCCAGGGTCCAATATAACACAATGAACACACCGGGTCCATTTATGAGTAAAAATTGACCACACCGAGCCCATATATCCACATTCATATAAAACATGTAAGATTATATTAAAACAAATTACATGAGTTCAATTTACAACTCTCAAGATATTAAGATTAGATGCCAAAATAATTTGTTCCAAATTATTTTACAAAAATAATTACAAAAGTAATTATAAAAGCTACACATCAGCTTTCTTCCCCCTTGCAGCCTCGGATAAGAACCGTTCACCTGCTCAAGTCCCGCACTTGAAATGTTTTTCTCTTATAGGGTGAGCCACGCCCAATAGAGTAATTCTTACAAAGGCTACTCCCCACCTAAGTGTACATGCAATGTTCACCTTCCATATTCACTTCCACAATTTCAAGAATATGCAATCCTATATTGGAATTCTACATGTCATGCCATGAAGTGAGATGAGACCCACTCATGCGCCATACCTGAGTCTTTACCAACTCCCATCATACCCGAGTCTTTACCGACTCCCATCATACCCGAGTCTTTACCGACTCCTACCATACTATGCGATGCCAATGTGTGATAAACTGTCATTGAGGGATTACATCCAATGATCCTTTTTGAAACCAAAATAATTTGTTTACAAACCAAAAGCTTTTTGAATGTTAAACCTTGAATGATCATTTTATTTATAAAACCATATGTCTTTTGTGGGCAGCAAATTTTATGAGTCCCACCGCAGGCTTCGCACACCTTCCAATACTTTTTGGACTTTTGCCGTTGGAGTGTCTAAACTAGTCCGGGTCTTTCACCCGAGAGAGTATCTAACCCTTCTTGCTATCACCCGACACAAGTTTTTACCATTTCGTTCAACAGTGTGCCTCTATTGGACTTCTTTCAATGGTACCGAGCCCACTCATTAATCACCCATTGTGGTGTTGATCTCAACCATGCACTCACACCCAAGAAATACTATGTTCCCGTGCATATGCAATGTAGTGTACCATTGCATGTCAATGCAATGCCACATATGTAATGAATGCCATATGGAAAATTTATCTCATACTTTTAACCATGTATCATGGACAATTATATTACATACATATAATTTCCAAAACAACCATTCATTTCAATGTCAATATATAAGCATACATATATCAACATTCATCAAACAACAATTATCAAGCATGTTATTACCAATCAAGTAATAACACCCTTCACCCTTAAAGCCAATTGTGGCATATATAATGCCCACAAAAACAGCCCACACAAGTAGCCCCAAACCGGCTCTTGAATTGGCCACAAATCGGCCAAACATGGCTTTAAACCGGCTAAATAGGACCTTAACAGTCCAGATTATTTTTCAACTAAACGGTCCCTTTGCCATTAATTTTTGGGGACATTATTACTACACAACCACAAATCAACACACAAATCTAATTTCACAAATGAGCCAGAAATGGTAATTAAAGTCGTTTTTTAAAATAGCCAAATAGTCCCTTATGGCATAAATTAATAGTTTGATAATTTTTTTAGACCCAAACAGTCCCTAAACACT
The DNA here is from genome assembly GCA_016808115.1 of Tetrastigma voinierianum. NCBI lineage: Eukaryota > Viridiplantae > Streptophyta > Magnoliopsida > Vitales > Vitaceae > Tetrastigma > Tetrastigma voinierianum. Next base: position 89,544 of record JAEQBH010007237.1, on the reverse strand, counting down.
TTTGGGGACATATTACACATAACAAATCAACACACAAACCGGTCACAAACTGCTGGGCGGTAAATCCAATTAAAGTAGTTTTAAACAGTCAAACAACCCCTTAGGGCATCAATTAACAACCGATAATTCTTTAATCCAAACAGTCCCTAAAACACTTTTTAGATATATTAATAACCACAAATCAACACGTAAACCGGCCAAACGACCCACGTGAGCAAAGAATTAAAGTCGTTTTAACCCATGCTAAATAGCCCCTTAGGGTAGAAAACAGAGTCAAACGTCTCCTAAGGGTGGAGATATAATGGAAATAAACCAAAGTAGAAAGAATCCCTACCTCTTAAAGCATAGTAGCACAGGTAGGAAGCCTCCCTAGTCCAAAATCCTTGATTTCCCGAAATCTCCTCCTTTGGATCTTCGGTGAAATCCCTCCTTTTTGTTATGTGTGCGTAGCCCTCATCAAGTAGATTAACTTTCACTATTCGCTCGACGAATTCCAACCGACGGAACTCCAAGGATCAAAGAGAGGAGCTTGGATGTTCTATTTCTCTTCTCTCTCTCTCTCACGTAAAGAAGAAAACCAGGAAAAGAAAATGGGATATTTTATCCCAAGCCTCTCACTTAAGTTTAAGTGAGTGGCTCACACCGCGCCACGTGTTCGCAACTTATTCGGGTCCCTTTTTGCCTCGAAACAATTTATTTCTGCATCCCGCTTTAAGTTCAAATTGCTTTCAGAACTTATCCAATTTAATTCCTAATTTTCAAGATTTTCTCAAAATGCCATTTTGGGGTTCATTGATGTCCGTTCCAAACGTGAAAATCTGACATCTCGAATTCGACACCAAATTTGTCTAGGTAATTAGATTTCGCGAGACAACCACGGTAAGGTCACCTCATCATCCTGAGATCTAAAATTTCAAGTCTACTCAGCCTGCATCAGTAGAAAAAGAATTTATCGTTTTGCCATTTTTTAGAAAAATCAAATTTACTCGGGTTTTACACCTACTACCTAAGAAAATCACTATTTGAACTACTATTTTCTATGATTTGTAAAATATCTAACAAAATTGTAATGAAAATGCTTTTTATAAAATTTTCTTTAATTAAAGAAAGTCCAAACAAGAAGAATCAGAGATTTCAATGAGTAGAAATAACACTGGGAATAAAATCAGTGTTATGGTATTATGTTGCAACAAAGTTCAAGAACAAGTACTATGAAGGACATGAATCTTGGATTTGTCCAAGAGCAGGGTAGTATAGACTTGGAATACTTCCCGACACTATGACACTTCACATTTCACTATTTAACATATCATATTCCTAAAAACTGTGTTAATGGGCTTAAATAGCTACTTTAGGATTTAACTTTCAAGATTTTGGTTGTTTTTCCTAAACCTAAGACTTCATACATTTCTAGGACCGAAGACCGCTTGCCCTCTTACAGACAAGCATGTCTCCTCCAACACAATTGATACCTTAGTCTGTAATTCATTAGAATGCTATATCTCCTTGATTAGAATCTATGCTAACACGGGATCAAGATTATTCTGCCAAATCGAGATAAAACCTCTAAGGATTAAACTGATATATCATAAAATGGTTCTTATTCCTCAGGAACACACTTATGTTGTCACCCAAAAGGGAACCTTGAAGTAAGAGGTTAGAACATCACCTGTGATGCACCAAAGTGACACTTAGAGAAGAATTCAATGGATATCGCGCAATGTACCTCAAGTCACCGCTTCTTACTCTGGCCGTCCATCCCTGTGTCACTCAAGGGGATCCTGGAAATCATAGCACATATACAACTCTTTCTAGTTACGTAATTTATATTCAACAACCTATTACAAGAGAAATACCACTAAATCAATCCAAGCCATACCACAACATCATTTAATGCAACAAACAATAATCAAACACCAAATCCTTCTCCAAATGGAGCCATCCTTCCATAACCTGGATCACAAATATTAAATGACTAGTTGATAAAACAAATTCATTGAAACTATAATCAAAACTAAATAAAAATGAATTCCAGCAAAAATTTCCAAATTCCACTTGAATTCAGACATAAATGAAACTTGATATACAGTGATCTCAGCTCCACATTTCATCTCGAATCGACTACTCTAATTCTAGAAAGAAAGAAAAATATATACAAAAGAGATTTCAACTCCTCCTCAAAAGCTCAAGGCTCATTCAAAGCTTGTTGAAAAACTGCTCACTCCACCCTATGAGCTTCTATTTATAAGCCCCATAAATGCTGGGCCGAAATTCCATTCTAATTTCATGGGTTTCTATGCAGGGCCTAGTTGTGTTCATTGTCGTGACACAATTTTGTTTGTTGTGACATTGAAGCTAGCTTTTCTGTCGCTAGGCTTTGTTGTTGCTTTGTCACGACAATTGTTGATGTTACTCTTTAGCTGTGTATGTAGCGACAAAGTTGTGAAATGTCGTGACATAGATGTAGTTCATATGTCTTCAATCTTTGTTGCAATCTTGTTGTGACACTATGGCTTGACATTCTTCTTTGATGATTGTCTAACAAATCATTTATTGTCACGACAATTTCGCTTCTTAAGAATTCTTCGTAGTAATTGTCACGACAAAGTTGACGAATGTCACGACAAAGTCTAACTGGTTCCACTTAACAATTGCCTCGACATGCTTTTCTTGCTTTGCATTGCTAATCTTTGGGAGTTTTGTCGCGACATAAAAACTTTTGTCATGACAAACTCTTTTGAACTCTTACCTTCTTTTGTCACGACAATCTTTGCTATGTCGCGACAATCCTTCTTCAGTCTGCCCTTTGTTTTGTCGCGACAATGATTTCTATGTCGCGACATTCTTTCAGTGTTTCTTCAGGATTTCTGCTCATCTTTTGTTGTGACATATTTCCATTGTTGCAACAATGTTCTACTGGCATTTGCCTTGATTGTGTAGCGACAAAATTGAGAAATGTCGTGACATGGTTTCTACTTCTTGTTTAAGGACTCCTTTTGGTATTTGTTGTGGTAGAGCTCCAATTGCTGCAACATTTCTTATATTGCTTTTGAGTTTTGTCGCGACAAAGGTGAAATTTGTCGCGGCATTCAACAATTTCCTGCCTTAGCCATTTGTGCTGCTTTTCTTGCTGCTTTTTGCTTATTTTCTCTAAATTCCTACAAAACACAAATCTAGGTGAAGGCCCCATATTTTTGCATTAAATTGAACTTTTGCACTTCAAATATACATGAAAAATGGGCTTTGCAACATGAATTTCATATTCATCAATCTTACATGTCAAATGATTTATGATCAAATGACCCTAAGCTACCAAAATTGTGTAACTCAGTCATTCGCCTCACTTGCATGGCTAAGGCGACAATGCCATGAGTAAGATCATTTTAGATTATCTCCCTTTGGCCTTTTTACTGTTATTAACATTTAAAATTGGATTGGACATATCTAATATGTAAATCCATTGTTTAATGTACCACCAGCATAAAAGACATCATAATGTAACAACCATTGTTACAAAATATAAATAAAACCCTTTTTGTTCAAATAAGAATTTGGAAAAAGTTCTTCATCAATGCTGGGACATAACAACAATCATTCAAATTTAAACAAAGATCACTAGGGAGGTTCAAACATAAGTCCATAGCAAATAGCTTGCAACATTTACACCATTGTCGACTCCAAGGTCATACTTCCTTTATGAGCCATCGCTCCCAGGGCCCTGCACATCAATCCACATGTATGAACCACAATTGGTATCATATACCTAAATGTTGTTAGGAGAAGCAGTATAAAGCCTTAATAACATAAATACCAGAAGATGACTGTAACGCCCCAAAATATACCCTAGTCGTTTTCAACGAGTTTAGGGTATTATGTAAGTATAATTTGAATTTTTAGTTATTAATTTTTTTGCTACATGAGAAAATTTCCGAAACCTGTAATTTGTACAAGGTGCAAGGGTAAAAGTGGAATTTGTCAAAATGGGACACAAAAGTCATAAGATAAAAAGATGGAAATACGTTATAGAAATAACATAACTTGTGGAGCAAATAGAGGAGAGATGAAGGACCATAGTGTAATAAAAGGAAAACTTAAGTCAAAAAAATGCATTTTGTGGCCAAACAAGGCCTTATGGGAATTAGACCAAATAAGACCAATTTTGGTCTCTCATTTGGGCATTTTGGGAGCAAAAACGTGAAGGAGAAAGGAAGAGAAGAAGAAGAGAAGAAGAAGAGGAAGAAGAGAAGAAAGGTATGGATTCATGACTTTGAGTATGGAAACTTTGTGTATGGAAGTGTTTGTATGGATATTAGTGGTTCCATTTTATAGGGCTTTTAGTTTAGAATCCATCCAACTCCTAGACTTGTTGAAAGTTGCTGATAATACCCTATTTTGTACAAGATGGTTAGGAATCCTCCTTTGGGTATGGATTCTTGTTTAAGATGTATGGATACCGACTGGGGTGTTATGTTAACCTACTATACAAGTATTTGAAGTAGGGTTTGGAAAACCTCAATTGGATTCATGATTGGTATTGATTGAGTTATAACACATTTGGGAGTTGTTTTTGGTGATGTTTATGGATTATTTTGGGTTTTTGAGTTGGATTTTTGAAAAAAGGGGACTAAATCATCAAAAATCTAGGCAAGCTGTTAGGATCCTACGCTGCGGCATATAGACCCACGCAACGGCGAAGGCCCACGCCACGCCGTGGTGTGGCCGAATGGGAGGCTGGTCAAGCCTCAGGTTCGCCGCTACGTCGCAGCGAAGGGCTTCAACGTAGTGTAGCAGTGCTACGTCGCGGCAAAGCTAATGTTCACAACATGAAAAATGTTGTGTTTTGTTTTATTCTGCTATTCTGTTATTCCAAGGACTTGTCCATTGGACTAATTAGGATCCTAAGGCGTGAAAGGGTCCATTCATGCTTCAGCTGTAAAGGAAAATCATACCGCACCTTGTTTCAACACATTATAATTGCAGGAACACTTAAGACCAGATATTGAATGACATGACACTTCTATTACATGGGCAGGCACGTTCTGATTAGTGCTTAGACACTCCTGCTAGTGCTACAACACTTCTGTTACGTGGGTAGGCACATTCTGATTAGTGCTTCGACACTCCCGCGAAGTGCCACAACACCCCTATTACGGCGCACGGCTCGATCGCTAGCTTCCTAAGACCCGCCAGTGCTACGACATACCGGCAGGGTAGACACGTCCCGATTAGTGCCCTGGCACTTCGCTTTAGGCCACGCACAATTCCCAGATCGCATCAGACCTTCCTGCAGTTATTGTGTCGTGGTCTTACCATTTCTTATTACTAGTCTAGGTAGTCAAACAATTATATGATAAGAGTCTGAATAACGAATAAGGTAAAGCATATGCTCTGTAGTACCTACGGGTACATCAATATAAGCATAAGCTCTGTAACTTACATGAGATCTGAATAAGTATAAATCTACTATAAGTACAAGTATATGTACAAGTTTGTTATATGAATCTGCTGATGGAACTCCGATATCCTATACTCAAGTATATGCCAGAAAAAGAGTATAAATGCATGTGGTATATGTTATATAATCCCATCATGAAGCTTAGCACGGTTTTTAATCAGGTAGGCACAGAGAGACGCTCATGATCTTTCTCGCAGACACTCATTGGCCACAAAGACACTAAGAGGGAGTACATCACCAGAGGTTTTGCGCCTCCATTATGTAAATGTAAATGTACAGTTTTTGTATATGTATATGTAAATGGGACTCAAGACTGTATGTATTGATACTGTAAACACCACTACAGTGGTAGTTTTATTTTGTGTATGATATTGTGATTCAATTATAAGACTTGGGCCCACCAATGTCTGAAAAAGAAAGTAAAGAGTTCCAGTACAGTCTCGCACCCCCTTCGTCCGCCTAGGCAGGGGAATCGAGGCGCGACAATAACGATGCATCACATGCCACCTTCTACTTGGACTCCAAGTAGGCTTTGTAGTTCCTTTTCTAATGGCCATCTTGACCATACTGCGCAAGTCTCTTTCTGCGCCCCTCTTCGCCCTTCTTCTCACCTGCTCAATTTTCCTCAACCATTCGAGCACGTCGAACCAATTCGAGCATGGGGGACACAATATAGTCCATCCTATAGTCAAGCACAAACTGTGCAAAACTATTGTGTGTAACTTGGCCATAACCAAATCTACACTTAATTTAAAGTCCAACAATAACCCAATTAATTCAATCTCTTAATGTGTTCATACATCTTCAATGCATGCTGCACTGGGGATGTCCCCTTCTCCATCTTGGAACAAAAAAGCAGTTCAGGGACTTTGAACCTTTTAGTTCTCTCCTGCTCATTATAATGTTCCCTTAGATGGCACACTATGGAATATGCATCCACAGTCTTATACTACTTCTGAAACTCAGGTGACATGGAGGTGTGGATAATCAATCATGCCCTCGCACTATCAACCAAGCACTTCTAATATGCCCTCTGAATGCTTTCAAGTGCATCAACAACTAGGGATTGAGGGAGTGGCTCAACTATGACATAAGCTAATCTTTCCCTTTTGAGAACTACTCTCAAATTCTTTTGCCAGTCCAATAAGTTAGGCTTGGTCAAAATATTGGTATCCATTATTGACTATGAGTGGTTTGATTCTAATAATCTAAATGTAAAAGAGATCATGTTAGATTATACTTAAAATGCATGATCAATACGGCTTGATAATTACGCATTATGGCTCCCACTATTTTATTACGAATCGATAACCCTCACTATGAATCCTAGAGAACCTATATGGAGGTTCTCCTAGTGGGTCGATATCCATTCACCAAGAATGACCTTGGGTTTGCCTAACAAGCCATCTCGGTCAAAAGGTAGGTATCTTGTCCATACCAATTGTAATCGTATGCAATTAACGAATCCAATATCACCAGGAGTGACCTTGGGTTTACCCAACAAGCCATCTTGGATCAATAGGTAGGTATCCTATACCAATTGCCATTCGATGCAATTATCGAATCCAATTTATCCACTATTGATTTGTACACTATCATTGGGCTATGAACTCATGATGTGTGTACATCTTATATACATTAACCTAACTACGTCTCTATCTAACATTAACCTTGGGTTTGTCCAATAAGCTAATGAGTCTAGTTAAGGCCAGTCCACTAATCAAGAAAACTCATTTCCATGGATAGAACATATCTTTATAGAGTAGGGCTTAGGTTTACCAAACAACTGCAATTTCCAGAAGAACTCAGGTTCACACCATATTAGTGGAAGACGCTAGCCTAAATATTAATAATTGAGGGGTTTCTTTAGATTAGTCTCATCATTTCATTATCATGATATGTATATCCATTCATCTCATGAAAATATAAAGATAGTTACTCTCACTATATGGCATGATTATGGACATTCTAACATCAATTCCATGAGCCAAAATGGAAATGACTAGGTCAAACCTAGGGACATGCATGATTATTACAACCCATGAAAAAAAATCAATTTTACATTTCAAGGTCTTCTTTATTGGATCCTCCTCCATGCTCCTTCTCCTTTGTATCTCCACTAACTAATCCAAATCATATGTAATCTAATTACATACATTCAAAAGAAGAACCTCAAGATACATTTGAGGGGGATTTAGATGAGAAGAGAAATACATAAATAAAATAAAGAGAGGCAGGGACACGCATTACCTATTTACCCAAAAAGAAATAATAATAAAATGCAATACTCTCAATCACCATTGGGCAAAGTCCATAATCATCCATCATGCCAACATACACCCTTAATCTTGCATTCTCTAATACAACCCATTGAAAGTTAAAGATAATGGCACCCCATGATTTCAAAAGCACATGAAAAGGTTTTTAACACTTGAAATAAAATGATTCATATTTTTTTTGTTCAACACTTGAACTATAACCTCTATTCAACACCTGAACTAAACTGATTCAACAACTTGAATCATGAACCCGATTCAACTCTTGAATCACAAGCCCGATTCAACTCTCAAATCTTTAACTGATTTAACTCCTTGAATCATAAAAATCGATTCAAGTTTTAAATCTCTAACTAGTTCAACTCCTTGAACCATAATCCCGATTCAACTCTTGAATCATGGCTATCATGAGACACAGATTTTGCCCAAAGACCTTTGAAGGTAATTTCACCATGGTTTTACATTTTCCTAAACCATAGTTAAAGAAATTTCAAGTTGGAAACTTCAAACTTAACTTGCATCCTTTCATCATGGTCATACAATTAATGAGAAACCAAAATGATGTAAGAACAAACAAAAGAAAGTGGGAAAAAAAAAAATCATTTCTAGCCTTCACGTTGCGACGTGAAGCATGCAATAGCCTCACAAAGCGCCCACGTCATGACACTGAAGTCGCATGTCACGACGTTGAGGACTCACATCATGAAATGAAGCCCACACGGCACAACGTTGTATGGGTTCATAACCCACATCGCGATGTGCGGGTTTCATGTCATGATGTTTTCTAGGTTTATGATTCATGTCGCGACATTTTTCGGGTTTATGATCCATGTCGCGATGTGAAACATACACGTCACGACATTGCCTGGATTTTATGTAAAACCCGTGGAAATTTTAAATTTAAATTTTTCAGATGTGTGGGGCAAAAACAAGAATTTACCGAAATAGTCCTGAGAAAGTTGGGATTTTCTAGATCCGATGACAAAACGGATTGCACCGTTGAACTGCCTCGTGAAAATTAGCTACCTGGGCCGACCACAATTCCGAGATAGTCGGAATTTCACGTATTTCGAGGAAACGAGTGTCACACACATGGCGAAATATGTGAGTGACACATGGCGTAGCCATGTGGAGTGACACATGGCAGGCCATAGGTCACAATGCATGGCAAAGGGGCATGCATGTGTGACATGACAATATGTGTGTGACACATGGCATGCCATGTGTCAACATGCATGGCTCTTTGCCATGCCTATATAAGAGGTTTAAATGGGCTGTTCTCACAACCAATAGGGGCAGCAAGAAGCAGTCCGTGGGAGCAGCAAGGAGAAGGAGGAGGAAGGGAAAAGAGGAAGGGAGGAAAGGAGAAGAAAAAGGGAGGAAAGGAAAGGAGAAAGGGAGGAAAATGGAGGAAAGGGAAAGAAGAAAAGAGAAGAAGAAAGGGGAGGAAGAGAGGAAAAAGAAAGAGGAAAAGGAAGGAGGTTATGCAGTTGAGGCAGACCCTTACCAAGAAGAACCCTGAATCGCCACAAGAGGTAGGTTTCCTCCTACTGTTATTTTACGCCTAGGGGCCGTAATGGCTTCCACGGTTTCGGGTCCTGGCTTCCGGCGAATTTGTATGTTGTGTGGTTTGTTTTGTGGATTGCGGTGGGATGGTCAAAGACTAGTTTTACGGGTTTTGGGATCAGCCCGAGACCGAACACTGCGGTTCGTACGGCAAAATCCCGAGCGTATCGATTGAACGGGGTGTGCCCAAATTGCACACCTCGTGAATCGGCCGCCTCAACTCGATCTACTATAACTTTCGGGTCCGAACTCCGATTCGCGCGACTTGAACTCTACGGAAAGCCTGCTTGAGTCTAGAATTTAATAGCCAAAGTGCTCAGCCAAAATGTAGGCTGAACATTGGCCGGGTCACGACATTTAGGAATAGTCCGCCTGCTCTAACTGGTTTTCGAACCTGGGCTTGTAACCGAAATGCTTGGTACTGCATATGGCCTGAGCAAGGAATTGTGTGTTGGATGTTTTGTGTGGTATTTACAAAAAATGGACTTTCTGGACTAAGTCCAAATTATTTCCGAGCCCAAGCATGGCCGGATTTATGGCTAGGAATGACTAATGTGTGTTATTGCCATAAATTCAATGACATACTGAAAATGTGAAATTATGTGATATATGTGTGATAAAGAGGGAAACAATTATATGCATTGGGTTGTAAGGATCGATATACTATGTCTCATCAGAATATGAATTATGACATTACTTGCCTAAGTAATGGCCGAATTATTTTAATACATGCTTGAATGATGTTGACATGAAATGAACCTAATGATAGAAAGATGTAAGGCATGCTTATGTGATGTACTCGATTTGAATATGTGGAATATTAACATGACTACATGTATGTTAAATATATAAATGTTGTGTGCATTAGAGACATGAGTGTTCTCATAGCACACACATAGTGTACTGTAAATGTCCATGTAGAGGTCTTCATACATCGTCATGGGTTCGAAAGGTCGGCACAATTGCATTGCATTGGTGTGCGTAACACCACATTACATGAGAGTGTGTACATGGTACTGTGATTTTGGCAATCGCGCTTGGTGTTGAATCGTGTGGGCTTGGGAATTGGACAAAGTCCAATTGAGTTCCACAAGAAGCAGAAACGAAAATGGAAATAAAATGTGTCTAAGGAAAGTAGGGATAGATACCCCTCGGTGAAAAGCCCGAAACCTAGTTAGACAAACAGATCCACCTGGAAAGCCCGAAAATGTCGGAGGGTGTAAGAGACCCTGTGAGACTCCCCAAAAGTTATGTTGCCCAAAAAGACACGAAACGATTAAATAACATCACATAGACTACTGGGTTGTGAGACGGGAGCCTGACCGACTTAAGATTGGATTTCTCATTGGCACTTGCATCAAGTGGTAATGGAGGTTGACCCGCATACGGGCATGAGTGTCGCTCATACATGCATGTAGTTTTTTTTCCATGATAATACAACATGTATGCACGGATTGGTTGTTGGTTTGATCTATGAAATGATCATTTGCATGTGTACCTAGGGGCGGGAGGTCTGTGAGGATTTATCTCTACTAGGCATTAGCTCACCCCGTCATGGGACCCTTTCGTGCAATGTGGACAGGCACATGCATCGACGCTCCCCAGAGGCCTGACAGAAGCTGCCTGACCATGGCCTTGATTCTTGTTTTGTGCATATTATAACGACCTAGTTTTAATTTGTTTTGTATTGGAGTGATGTAATAACCTTAGATTCATAGAAATGTACGGGGTCTTGTAAACTGTATTTTTGGACGAGGGTATGGATGATGTAAATCTATTGGGTCATTTTACTCATGTATGGGTCTCAAGGATATGAGACACACAAAGTTTCCGCAGCTGATCTGTATCAACCCGGACCCCCAGGTTTTGGGGTGTCACATTTTAGGTTAGACAGATCTAATAAAAATCCCACCTTTGGGAGTTTTAATCTCATCCAAACCATTTCTTCTTTACTAAAACCATGTTTGATCATCTCATGACCAAATTGCATGAAGAAGAACACTAGATCAAGCCTTTTCAAAACAAAATCCCATTTTTAAACCTTTGAATAACATGGGTACCAAAAAACAAAAACTCTCAACTAAGATCCCATTGGATGAAACTAAGTAAGCCTTGATATTAATGTAGATTCCTAAAGCTAAGCATAATCTACGCACAAATGCAAATGACAAAAAACTTAATCCCACCTATTGGACCATCGTAGTTCATAAAAAATGGATCAAAATGAAAACCAAGAATCAAAAGATGATATACCTTTGTAGATCTACCCTTGGAGGGTGTTTACAGCTTAATTAGAAACGAACCACGTCCTTGGTTTGTCTCTAACGGTATCCACACTAAGACAAGACCCGAGAACCTCCAAGGAGACGGAGTTGAAAACAAGCTCGGTGCTAGCCAAGCTTGGTTTCAATGAGGGATGAAGAATATGCTCTCAACCTTCTTCTTCTTCTTGGTTCTTCTCAAGAACAAGAGAAAAACCTCACTACTTTCTCAAACAAAGGAGATTAAGGTTTGATATGATCAACCATTAGATTTTAGGGTTTCTCCCATAACCACATATTTATAGGAGAAACCCACCCTATGAAAGGACTAAAAAGCCCTCACTCAAAGATCGAATATGCTACATACATCTCCATGAATGGCAGCATGCTCCCTCATGAACCTTAAGCCCATGAGCAAGCTTTTCGTATCCCATACTCTAAATGAGTCCTTAGTCCCTGGATTCTAAGCCCTAGCTTGTAATCCCCCAATATGAAGTCCCTCATTATTGATCACATCCAAGTCCGTTTTATATCAAGTCTCCATCTTCTAAGTGTGTGACCCATTAGGTTCCCAGTTATGTTGGTCGCTTAATTCAACTATTGAATTAAGCAAGTCATGAGCGGCGTCTAGCAACACATCATGACCCCCAATTGATCGAAGAGTCGGTAGTTTGACTACAAACCCTTCCATAGACAAATACCGCGCAATTCATTCTTTTACCAATCTATACCCCACTTGGTTCATGACAAAGTGTAGCTCCCACTAGATTAGCTACGCCACATCTAGCCCAAGTGATATCAGATCTTGTCCCCGAACTCATTACTCATCAGTTATGCACTTGAAGACTCTCTTCACAGCATTTCCATTATGGCCAAAGATTCCCGAGTAATGATCTCAATAAGAAGCCATAGGTATACCCTCCCTCTATTTTGAGTGGTGAATCCCTTATTGGCTACTCAATTACCTTCGAACACCTCAAGCTATACTCGACTATCATCTAAAGAGCGACCTCCAAGAGGCAACATGGATCGAGGCCGTGCACAGAATTAGTAACGAGATATCCTTGAGCACCTCTAAGTCTAAGGTTGCATTCAATTATTGATATGGATGGCATAAACATTCACATTTAAATAGATAATCCATATGATTGTCTCATGGCAGGTCTCTAATGTACTTAGCTACTCTTAACAAGCATCCACATGTCAACTCTGATTTACTCATGATCACAGTTTATAAGATCCACTGCTTGATCGAATCAAGGAGTATGGCATGTGCTAGTCTGTCCGAATCAACAATGTCCCATCTCATTGATGCTATGACTAGGGATAATTTAGATAATAAGATAATTGCACATGATAGGAATCTTATTATCATGATCTCATCTTGATTTCCTTCATGCTATGTTATGTATCATCAACTTCATTAATTTGATTAAAGATCTAAATCAATTCGACGTACGAATATCCAATTAATGAACATGCCTCTCATATTAAACAATATGTAATGCGTACAAAAAGTGCTAAGGGAGATTGCCTTTAGAGTCTATAACAGGTTACCACCCATTAGAGGTATAGAACATTAGGTTGACTTCATTCCTGGAGCAATTATTCCCAACCGTCCAGCTTATAGATGTAATCCAGAAAAGACTAAAGAACTTCAAAGGCAGGTTGAAGAGCTTATGGCAAAGGGTCATGTTCAAGAAAGTTAGAGTCCTTGTGCGGTTCCAGTACTTCTTGTACCTAAGAAAGATGGATTTTGGAGAATGTCCATTGACTCTAGGGCTGTGAACAACATAACGGTAAAGTATCACCATCCCATTCCTAGGTTAGATGATATGCTAGAGGAGTTACATGGGTCTAGTATCTTTTCAAATATTGATTTAAAGTTTGGCTACCATCAGATTAGGATGAGGGAAAGGATGGGGTGGAAACCGCATTCAAAAAAAATCAATGGATATGGATCTTCTTGGAATCTCTTAGAATTGAGAGGAGTTCTTCTCCTTGGTTCTTCATTGAACTTTTTGTAAACTTATCATGGATTGATCACCCATGTGGCGTTCTTAACACTTAGGGTTCTTGTTTCTTTGACTTCATGGGTTCTAGTGGATCACCTAAATCTGATTTTAGCTTTCCAAGGTTGTTTATACCTTTGATTGTGGGTTCACGAGATTTGTTGAATTAAAAGTGGTCCTTGGACCTACTTTCTTTTCTTGAGAATATATATTGCGTATATCATGTACAACAATTGGAGGATAAATTTGAATGTTTGAGAAAATATTGGCTAAAAAGCCTACTTCTTGACTCAAAACATAGATTGAATAGGTATTATGTTGAGAAAAACTGAACTATTGAGAAAACATTGGCTAAAAAGCCTACATTTTGATTCAAAACATAGATTTAATAGGTACTATGTTGGGAAAAACTGAATGATTGAGAAAATAGTGGCTAAAAAGTTCACTTCTTGACTCAAAACATAGATTGAATAGATACTAAGCCGGGAAAAACTAAATTATTGAGAAAATAGTGACTAAAAAGCATACTTCTTGACTCAAAAAATATAATATAACCATTTCCCCAACATTAAAGGCTGTAGAGTCGGCCTATTCTTTTGGGTGATGCCTAACATCTCCCACATGGTAGAAATACTGCTTAAGGTGTTTCCCATTGATGAACCTCTGGTGTGGCTCCCTTTGTAGATTTGACATTGAATGTGTTTGTGTCATTTCCACAGTAGGTTTTTCAAGTATATCACATTCTGGGGCCTACTTTAGAGCTGCCTACCGGTGACCCTCGTACGGCCTTCATCCATCTACTATAGGTTATTTCTTTCAATTTCTTCCGCTTTTCCATCTCCTTTGACTTGAAGAAAGCTAGCAAATTAGGAGAACTAGTAGAACACCAAGAAATTGTCAATCAGACATAGGAGTGGTGAAATTCACCAACTTCATGAAAATTTAGGCAACGTCCCAAGTTCATCAAATAGCCGGGCTCTAAGTGATCCGTATAACTTTTTATTTATGTTGTCTTATTTCTCCCATTACTTTTGAAGTTTCCTCCAAGAGTTTCACTTGGGATTGAGTTTTTTGTTTTCACTCTTCCATAGTGGCATTGGCCTGCTTGGCCATGGCTTTAGCCTACTCTTCCACAATGGTCTTAGTCTGCTCTACATTGGCCTTAGCCTGATCGGCAATGACCTTGGCATGCTCGGCCATGACCTTGGTCTGCTTGACCCTAACCTCGGCCTGCTCAACCATTTTTGCTTCAAGTCATTCAAAATGTTGTATGGCCATCAAGCTCTGGTTCTTTGATTCCTGAAAATCATCAAATTTGTTAGAGAAATGATTTCTTTGCTCCACCATTATTAGAGCAATTTCCTCTTGTGCTGCTTCTGCAGCATCAAATCATGAGCCATGAGACTCTACAAATATCTTATTCTAAAACATTAGTGGCATCTTCAACATAGATAAGTCCCACTAGGCATGCCAAAAATTATTTTGGTGATTTTTTGTGAATATCACACGAACTTACAAAATGAAAGCATGAAGTTGCGAGCAAGCCAGGAAATTAAAGTATTTCCAAATTGAATTGTGCCTCGAAATCAAACTTCTTAATCAGACTAAGTGAGTTCCTTGGTTCCCTTGACAGTTCCCTAAAATCTAAGTAGATGATGCTGAAAATTTGTAAAGATTTCAAGAATGAAAGCTTACTGGAATGTTAAATTGCATTGGAATTGAATGAACCATTAGTGTTGGAGAATTGAAAGAAATTTGATTAGAACTTGGAAATAGAATGCTTGAAAATTGATTAAAGTTGATTAGAAAGCTAAGAAATCTTGAAATAAATTGACATGCTTGATGCTTGATTTAATTGATTGAATGTTGATTGGTTGGTTGGTCTCCTTGTTTGAGAAAGCTCCCTTCCTTTTATAAACGTTCTTGGCTAACTACCCACATCTTCATTAGGGAGGTCCTCAAGGAAATTGTCCACGTCTCCATTAGGGAGGCTTGTTCCTCAAGGAAATTCCACGTCTGCATATAACTACCCCCATTCTTTGTCACTTCTAATATTTGAGAAAAAGTTTCATTTGACTTTAGAAAATTTTAAAATCTTTTAAAAAATTCCCCTAGACTTTTATACGGGCTTACTCAAATGGATCTAGACCCATCTCACTTGGATTTTTAATCATGGGCTTAGGCTCATGCCTAAATACACTTTGTGGATCTTGCCAAATTTTAATTTGGGTGCAAACATTTTCATTATCATTGTATCTCAATATATACAATTTTTTCTCGGTGATTATATAGATTACAAGAAGAAAGAAAGTCAGCTAAGGACAATTTGGGAGATTTTAGAGATCACAATTGCAAACAGTAATCAAGGAAAAGAGAATAAAGGAAAGAAGATCTTTTCCTTCGATACTCCCCCACAAGTTGGAGCACGAATGTCGAGAATGCTCAACTTGTGCATAAGTGTATGAAAGAAGGTGTTCCCCAAGGCCTTGGTGAATATATCTGCAACTTGATTCTCGCTTAACACGTAGACCGTCTCAATCTCTCCCTTGTCAATGCGCTCGTGGATGATATGACAATCTATCTTAATGTGCTTCATTCGTTTGTAAAAATCAAATTTGATGTAATATGGATAATTGTTTGATTGTCGCAATATAAAGTCACTAGTCAATCATGAATAATTTGCAAAGTCCTTCAGTATGTGTCTTAGCCGTGCTATCTCACATGTGGTAGAAGTCATGGACCTATATTCTGCTTCAACTAAAGATCTGGATACTATAGTGTGCTTTTTGCTTTTCCATGAAATAAGAGCCTTTCCAAGGAAAATGTAGTATCTTGTAAGGGATTTCCGTGTGGTAACATCCCTTACCCAATTTGTATCACAATACACAACTATATGTAACTATACCTTAGAAGGGAAAAATAATCCTTATCCTTGCATGCCCTTCAAACACCAAAGTTGTCGATGGACTGCGTCAAGGTAAGGACCTTCTAGATTCTTGCATAAACTTGTTAAGAGTGTTAACTGCAAAAGAAATCTCTTGCCTTGTGATGGTCAAGTAAATTAACTTATCTAGCCGACGATAATGTGTTGGATCCTTTAGTAAATCACCTTCAATAGGAGTGAGCTTCAATGATTATTCCATAGGAAATTTCGTAGGTTTCGCACCAAGTAATCCTGCTTCTTAGAGAATGTCAAGTGTATACTTGTGTTGATAAGCCCATTGTGGAACAAACTACTTATATTTCTAGAAAGTATTCCAACACTCTTAGGTCCTTTATCTTGAACATGATACAAGAAAAATCTTCACCTATTGGATGCCCTCTTTGTCACGCCCTTAAACTCACCTTAAGGGCATGATTGTCATTTCACGCCTCAAGCCCGAAGGCTCGAAATGCAAAAGGACACAAACCTTCATCTTGTAACTGGATTTTGTCCAATTACCAAATAGTTATTCAAAGTAAATGCGCAACTTTCTAAATTCATCAATTCTTTAAATTTAAAATTTCATGCCAACAAAACTTTTATTTTTAAATCTCCAAACCTCAAATACGAATATCAAATAAAGCTGTTAAAAAAATAACAATATTTATAATCTCCCAAATCCAACTTTGAACTAATATAAAAAAATGAATGTTATTATCCTAGTAACTTTCTCAATTAACTTCCAAAACCCAACATTCCACATAAACATGAACTTATTAGTTCAAAATGATCCAACATAAAAATTCTAATCAAATCTTAATGATAACGTATCCCCAACTTAGCCATCACTTCTCACAGAAACTAAAAGTACTTGAAAATATATCAACAAATGGGGGTGAGCTTTAAGCTCTATAAAAAATACTAATATAGTTTTATGGATCAAAATGTTTCCAATTGTATAACAAATAGGATTTTTTTTCTTCACAAAACCTTCGTATTCAAATGTGGTAGAATATTTAAAATTTTCATCAAAACATTCTCAAATCCATTCAAAATTGATTTCATATCAAATATGATCCAAACAATTTCATATCAAATTCAAATAGAACATTTTCATATCAATCTCAAAATCAAATACATTTTTCCTTTGGTCAACAAATATCAAATGGTGCCCAACCATGTGGAACTTTTCAAATGGTGCTTAGCCATGTGGGACTTTCAAATGGGTGGTTAGCCGCAAATTGTTCATTTTAAGGTGCACAGAACCAAACACTACTAGTATTAGTAACCTCTAACCGAAACCCCTAGAGGCTGAGGTTCAAATCAATTACATTCGCTACCAAGGAATATAAAAGTCAACTATTATTCTCATTGACAAGGATCGAATAATAGTGTCAACTATTATTCCCGTTGATATGACTGAACTAGCCAAAGTCAAATATTTCATTAAAAAAAAATTCAAATCACAAAACATCATATCTCCACATTTTCTTTCATAAACAAAACAAATCTCAAAATATCTTCATGCAAAATCCATATTTAATCCATGGACAATCAAAGGAATAAAACAAATCAAACTTTTCCTCATTCAAATCATATAAAAGGCAAATAAATATATTTTTCGAAAAACTATATAGATAATCTTTACGCAAAAACATATAAAATATTTTCTTTTGTAAAAGTTGTATTAATATCCCTTCCCTCAAACGAGCACTTTAAAATCTTGATTGGAAGAATCTTGAACCATAGCAAACCAATGTGGATCAAATGATGAAGTTTTACGTTTAAGACCATGGTCGTAGGATGGAAGGCCATCATTTCGGTTAGCCATATACTTTATCACATGCTACTCACATTTTGACCTTTGCTAGCCCATTGAGCCTCACAGTGCATTTTAATCTATCTTTCTCTTATAGCCCTGCTTACCTTTTCATACCTGGGAGGGGCTCTCTGATGTGTGGATGCCTTAGTTTAGGGATCTTATGAGTTATGGACACATTGACATATTCTCTACATTTGGATTAAAGGCTCAAAAAGTGCTATTCGAGCCCTTATTCGAGATAGGTTTGAGTACTTTTGCGCACTAATCATATCAATTAAGCCAATTGAGGTGTTCAGGTCCACTTAGTATCACTTATGCCATTACGAGGTTATTTTGGTTATTTTGCTTTGCATGTCAGCCACTAAGTTCGAGTTCGAGCACGAGATATGTGTTGAACCATGAAGATTGAAACTATTTTCAGCCATCAAAAATATCAAGATTCAAGGAAGAAATGAAGGCAAAAGCGATGAAAAGTGGATGCGTAGGAAGTTTGGTGCAAAGAAGCAAAACAGCAACCCAGAAATTTGGCTATGATTATGAATAATGATCATAAAATTTCGCAACCATAGCTAAAAATTCAAGATCCTAGCGAAATTGAAAATTTCGCTTAGTTGAATAAACTCGCCATTCAGCTAAATTCATCGCGTTTCAAATAAATTCAATCAATTTCGCTTATCTTCATATTTTTGCTAGGCTAGCTAGTTAGCTAGCTTAATTGATCAGAGATAGCTAAATTTCAATTTCCTCTATCTCGTAATTGCTTATTAGCCAAATTTCTCGCTAGGCCAGGCTTAAATTCTCACTATCCAGCGAAATTCTCCGCATGGCACCCGCCTGTTAATTTTGTATTTGACCCTAAACGACTACGCTCGTATTACCACCTTATCCTCAGACGCCCAATGTTTGTATCCTTGTATTTTCACACTTTGGGTGGCCGAGAAGCCCCCATGGTTTTGTAACCCTAAATCTTTGCATTTCAATACAAGTCCTGCAGCTTTTAGTTTTAAGGTTTCATTTGCTCTCTTCTCTCTCCTCTTTCTTTCATTTTCTAAGCTATTAAATAACTTCTCAAGAGGATGATAACTCATGGATGTCACTGCCTTTGCAGCCTTGAAGAGAAGGTATTAGCTTGGTTTGGGCACTACAGTGGTCCTCTCATGTTTTAACCGCATGGTGTAATCGATTTATGGCCCCAAATTTTCAAACTAGGTTTAATGCCATTTAATGTCATTACTTTGGCCAATACTCATTTATGCTTTAGTACAAAGGCATACTTATTGTTGGGATGCACTGATATTCTTTAGATGGCCTTTACTTAGCCAACGAAATGAGGCTGAAAGGGTTAGGTTTTAAACTCAAAGGGCCGTGAATGCATGTTACTCAGGTTTACTCAAATAGAGTGGTTCTAGGTTAGGTTTTATAGTTAAACAAAGATCCTGCTATGGCTTAGACTATAGGTTGCTTCTGCCATACGCAGGATATAACCCGAGGACAATTTGTTAACCCCATGCTATCAAGCCAGTGACCTAAACCTTCAAGGTTACTATTTCACACTTTCACCAAGCCATTACAATTAATCAAGAATCAAACAACTCCTACCTGCTTTGAAACAAACTACAATCCAACAAAAAAGCCTCACCATTTCAAACACTTATGCAAGTCATTCATAGGATGAAAACCCATCCCCGTGTTCGACCCTAGACTGCCATGCCAAGCAAAGAGCTTGACTACTACAAAGAGGGAGGAACATAGGAAACAAATTTTGTTGATTCCAATACCTCATCGTAAGTACGACCGTTCTTAAGGCCAAGTGTTTGTGATGGTGCCAAACTACGTATGATAAGTTGAAGTGTACTTGTAATCTCATTACATAAGGTGACCTTAATTTTGATTCTGTTGCAATAATCGCAAGTTTTCACTACTTCTGGCAAATGACGCGACCGCTTTTGTTTTTCATACAAATCAATGGCTTAGCTAACCCTAACCTTTTCAAAATTTTCAGTGTTCTCTGCTTTGTTTAAATTTCAGGTAATAAAAAGTTGTTAAGCACTTAACTGGATAGAGACACTTGTGCAGACACAGAGAATCAAGATAATTCAAATTTTTCTGAACAAAGTTGTTAAGTCAAGGTACAAGGAAAACATGAGCCCCTACCCGAGGAACAACAACAGAGTCAAATACAACCCCTATGAATCCAACAAAGATACGTGTCCATGAGGGACCACACAAAATTCTTAGATGTGAAAGTGCCCTTTCAGATCATACCTCCCGCAGAGGATGGCAAAGTTGAGACTTACTGTGCTTACTTCCCACATTCCATGGAATGGAGAGCCCAGGAATCCTTATGCTCATATCGTGAATCTGAGGAAGTATGCACAACTTTTGCTGAAGGAGTACCCGATGACTCACTCAAGCTAAAGGCATTCCCATTGACACCGAAAGATATGCCAAGATACGTTAATCTATCGAGGCGCTGCTGACAATTAGGAAATCACGAATCTCTGCCGAGTTTTTAAAGAAGTTCTTCAATAACCAAGACTACGCTTTGAAGAGACAGATTCACATCTACTTACTTCTATGACAAAGAAAAGTTCTAATGCTGCTGGAAAGATTCATGGAGACTATCATCGCATGCCTTCATCACAAGCTGATACCCGGATGCTAGTGAATCATTTTATGATGGTATGTCCTCACCCATGAAACAATTGTCGAAACAATGGGGTGATTTTGCCAAACACCCAGATGAGGCCATGACTTTTTTTAACTATGTAGCCAAACCTTCTAAGGCACGGATGAACCGAGTCCAAGGGATGCCGAGATTAAGGCCTTCGAACCATCGTATGAGGCAATGATGTACTTCCTCGAAGACATTGCAGGTAAAAGAAAAACTGACCACTTTAACTCGAAGATTGGAAGAATTGAAATGAGAATCACATGAAATGCAAGGTGGAATGAGTTATCTCATCCCAACCTTCTTGTTTCAATTGTCACCAAATAGTCACCTCAGTGGGAGCACCAAGAGCATGCCCATGTCCCGACCGCACAGACCACCCATAAACGCCCATATGGCAACACCTATAACCCTAATCGAAACCATCCAAACTAACCATGGAAGCAAAACCCGCATATGTCCTCCAGGAGCACAACGTTAGCTATTCCTCTTCAAGACAACAATATTCCACTTTCTTCTCTCCCGCCGAGCGTTTGATCCCGAATTCTAAGTAGCGGTAGGCACATTTGTAGAAGAAACGTATGATGTTGAAGAATGTTCAAACTAATCAGAAAATTGAAGTAGTCGAAAGCTCACTCAACAGGAAACTGGACAATATGCACGCTGAGATTTCAAAGTTGTCCAACCAACACAGCAGGTTCGAAAAGAGAGGGTTCCTTCCTCACTATAGCACATCGTGGAGGAAGTATGAAACGGGTTTGACTAATGATCCAAATGTAAGAATTGATGAAGCCAAGGCAGTGGTGACTCTAAGAAGTGGTAAGGAACTGAGTCCAGCTAGCCCCAAATATAATCAAGTCGCCCCATAGAGGTCGACTCCCTACAAGAAGAATGAATAGCACTAGGGAAGAGGTGAAGATTAGAGTACTCTCCATTCTGGCAGGCCTCTTTAAAAGAAAAGTTTCATAACTAAACGGATATACTAGATGTTTACGGCAAGTAAAAGTTAACATTCCTCTCCTTGACATGATCAAACAAGTCCCTACCTATGCAAAATTTTTGAAGGACTTATGCACTGTAAAAAGAGGTCTCAATGTGAACAAAAAGGCCTTTTTGATCGAATAAAGCGAGCTATCAGCTGAGTGCAAGACTTATGGAAATATAAAGATCTTGTGGTGTCCAATATCGGTTAATATTGGAGTGCATTAGGTGTGAGAAAGCACCATTAGACTCGCTGGGAGCTAGCGTGAACTCCGTCACAGAATCCATGTACATGCAACTGGCTCGGGAGTCGAAACCCACTTCCATCACACCGTCACTAGCCGATATCTATTAAGATAACAAGGGACCATTGAGGATGTCTTAATACAAGTGACGATTTTACTACTCAAAGAGATTTTGTCAGATTTCGACACAGAGTTTACAAAGGAGCCAATCATGTGCCCATCATATTGGGAAGGCCATTCTTGGCTACTTCAAATGCCATAATAAACTGCCAGAATGGGGTTATGCAACTCACATTTGGGAATATGACCTTAGAACTCAATATTTTTCATTTGAGTAAAAGGCATATGCACTCGGAGGAAGATGACTGTGAAGAAGTCTGTATAATAGATGCAATTTTGAAGAACAGCTAATGAACAGTAAGTGCAAGATTTATTAACCTCAGAGTTATTCCATGCCTGTGAGAGCAACAAGAATCCTAAGGCATGAGTTTAGTGTGCAAGGGTAATCGGAGGAGAAGAATGGAAATCCTACCTCTATCGGGACCGGTGATTTAACCAAAGAACCTCTAACATTAGAGCTCAAAACCACTCCCAATAGTTGAAGATGCATTCCCGGAAGAAATGAGCAAAGGTCTACTAGGTTTCATCCTCACGACCACTTCACAAGAGATCGACCACGAGCCTCCTCAAAAGGAACAAGCAAGCATCAAAGGAAAATTTCCGATCTAAAAGGCATAAACCCAACAATCTGCACTCATCACATTTACTTGGAAGAAGAGTCTAAGGCTGTTAGGCAGCCACAGCGGAGGTTGAATCCCCATTTGCAGGAAGTAGTTCGCTACTAAGTCCCGAATCTGCTCCAAGCTCAGATTATTTACTCCCATTTCCATAGCACTGTGCTTCCACCCAGCAGCCCAAGAAGTCAAAAGACAATCGTAAGAAATGAAAAGGGGGGAGGAATTGTCTACCCATTTACTACCTGGGCCAGAGAGGTGCATAGATTATAGAAGGCTCAATGAAGCAAATCCTGCAAAGATCACTCTGCTACCATTCATCACTATCGAGAGAGCTCTGTGACACCCATTTTATCGTTGATGGATTTCGTGGTATTTCCAGATAGAGATTGCACCGCAGACCAGAAAGACTACTTTCTACTTGTCCATTCGCACATATGCTTATAGAGGATGCCTTTTGGTCTTTGCAACGCCTGCACCCACATTTGAGGTGTATGCTTAGTATGTTCAATGACATGGTGGAGCCGCATACTGGAGGTATACATGGATGACATCACAAAGATATGTGGAGGCATTTTAAGAATGTCCCACTAACTGGAAGCCATTCTGCAGAGGTGTATAGAGAAGAATCTGGTGCTCAACTGGGAGAAGTGCCATTTTATGGTCAAATTCAAGGAATCAGATCAGCACATTATCTCCAAAGAAGGGAATAGGAAGCCTACAAGGCAAAAATCGAACTTATTTCCTAACCGCCATCCCTAACGAATAGAAGACAAATAGACACCTTTGGTCATGGTATTTCGCAGGATTCACATGACTTCTCCACCATAAACTCAGACAAATCCTAGAGAAAGATGCCGACGGTTCGGGGAAATGAATGCCAGAGAGCTTCAAGAGCCGAATCCCATTTGACAATCGCCTAATCAGGCGAGCACCCACTGGCGCTACTGTCAAGTGATGTGATGCAAGTGATCTGGTAACGAGCAAAGATTTCGCCAAAGAGAGGCGGAAAACCCCATGGGAAACATTATGAAGCAAACCTGAATGAAGCACGCAGAACTATACCACTACAGAGAAGGAATTATTGGCAATGGTTTATGCTTTAGACAAGTTCCGAGCTTACTTGGTCGGGTCGATATATTGGCTTTACTTTGACCATTCCAATTTTTGAAATATCTCTCACTCAAACAAATGCCAAAGCAAGGCTTATCCGATGGGTTCTTCTATCAAGAGTTTAACTCGCAAATTAAAGACAAGAAAGTGGGTAGAATGTGGGGTGTTATATCATCTCTCGGGCTGCTAATCTATATCCCATGACACTCATAGCCCACCCATCAATGATGAATTTCCGAAGAATTTAATGCAGCCGGAAAGCCCCCGGTATGCTCACATTGCAATTTTCTCGCCACAGAGAAATCCAATGATGAAAAGAACAGGATGTAAGTATTTCTTTGCTAAGATCCATTCTTATTATCAAAGAGCTCTTCCTTGTTCAAATACTGCAAGATCAAGACCTGTGAAGTGTGTGCCTGAGGAGGAGCAGAGACTCCTGAGCCATCGCCAGAGAGCTGCGATGGTTATTTTGCTTCCTTAAGACAAAGAATGAAGGTGCCATAGCCTGTTTCTAACGCCTTCCTTATTCACGGGTTAATACTGGAATGTGCTATGTGTGTGATGATGCCAAAATCGGAAATTGTCTCACCGCTATATGATGCCATCAACCTAATTCTTAAATAGTCGAACTTTGATGTTTGGGCATCATTCATGGGACCTTCCCACGTCCTACGGTCACACGTACATATCGGGTGGGAGTGGACTAGTGTCCAAATGGGTCGGGGCAACTCTGAAGACCAATGACCACAGTGCGGTACTTTAAATTCCTCGAAAGCCAACATTTTCCGTGTTCGAGTACCAAAGCCATTATTAGCGATGGGGGTTCACATTTTGCAACAAAACCATTTGAAAAACCTCATGGCTAAATATGGTGTGTGAAATACAAAGCTGCCACCCCTTACCATCCTCAAACAAGTGGTCAGCAGAACTTGCCAACAGGAGATCAAGACCATTCTAATGAAGGTGGTAACACCACAGTGAAAGATTGGTCCATCAAACTCTTTGATTCACATGGGTCACAGATGCCTTTCAAGACAATCCCGGGAATGTCCCCATCTACCGTCTATGGTAAGGCATGTCACCTTCCGCCGGGAGATCGAAAGTACAGCGCATGGTGGGCAATCAATAGTTTCAATACGGACTCAAGTAGTATTTGAGCCAAGAGGTTCTCGATCTCACGAGTTGAAGAAATAATTAATGATGCCTACTGAATTCAAGATTGCAAAGGAAAATAAAAAGATGGCATGATCAAATGATAAATCGAAGAATTTCAATCAGAGTACTCAAGTTCTTTACACACCAAACTCCATCTATTTCGCAAGTTTCAAGTCATGATGGACAGTCCATTCATTGTCCAACGTGCATACCTCAAATGGTTCAGTGCAGATCTAATCAATCTTAGATGATAACAGGTGTCTAAAGTCAATGGACGAGGCTGAAACCCTATTGGTGCAAAGAGCCATCAAAGGAGGAAATTCTCCCCGCCGGACTCCTCCCGAGTCCTACAATCCATAAGTTCATGGGTGGCATCGCTGGTTCCAGCAGCCCACGTTTCACCGCTAGTTTTAATAAAATTCTTTTGTTCAAAATTTGTGGTGGTAACTACCGGGCATTTGATTTCACTTCAGTCGACAATCGCAAAGAATACTACAATAAATGAAAATGCCTTTTTCGCCACCATACTCAGGAGGTACAGCTTCTATCCTTGCTGCATTTTCATGATGTCGCTTAAAGGTAATTTTCTATGTTTCATGTCCCGTTGTTCAAATTTTGTTTTCTTTACTTTCAGACATCACTTATGTGCTCCACTTTTGTGTATCTTCTTTTGTTTTCAATTTGACAATTGAATTGGCGAATTGAACAATTGAATTGCCTTTAATTAAAGACGTGGAACCCGTTGTTACCTTAATGTTGAACAATTCCATGTTTACTTTAGTTTCTTGGTCAATTGAAGTTTCAGCATATTCAACCTGAACATTCCCTTAGCTAATTCACACGCAGACCGACATACTAATAGTCAGAAATTAGAGTATAATTTCTTTCATTTTACAAAGCCGGGCTTTAGACATGTTCATCACTCTATAATAGGTTTAGTTACTCTATGTTTGAAGGACCAATGTAGTCTTCCCAAAAAGGAAAAGAAAAAGCAAAAGAAAAAGAAAAGCAAGAAAAGAAAAATAAAGTTTCGACGTCATTTGAAACTAACACGGTCCGAGGGGTATATGGTGAAAACTCTGAAGCCCGATGCCCTAAACCTAATTGGCGAGTCATCGACTTAGTGTTCAAGTATAATGGTGGATGGGTAGGAGTTTAGCGGTAGGTGCCTCAATTCCTGGGTTGGCCCGAGGTCCTGTCAGGAGTTTGTGGTCAAGGATCCTTTCGCTTGATGCCCTAAACCTTAATCAGTTGGGAGTCACCTATGACCGCTACCTGGATTTTGGTGAAGTTTTAGTTTCAAGCATTGCACCACAATGAAGCCAAATAAAGAAAGAAGAGTGTGTGAATCTTATTTAGGTTGTTCAACATTTAAGGCCATGGATTAGCTAGGTTTGGGGGAGGGAATAATTTTGCAATTTATTGGTCTAATCGTTACATTAGAATCATTAGATTGTAAATTCAGGTTGAATTCTTAGGATCCGATGTTGACTGAAATCGTTTCTTTATGGTTTTTGGTTTCATGCCTGCTTTCTAACAGCAGGTAAATTGTTCATTTTAGCTGCAATGCTTATCTCAGATATACACCTTTTGAAACTGTGATAATACTTTCTTTTGTAAAATCACAAAGATGCATGTCCTTGATTATTTTAGTACTGCTATGGACTATCAATTTGTTTGTTTGGTGGATTAGTGCCCAAAAGTGCTATTTCATTCTATTCGAGATAGGTTTCTGAGTACTTTTAAGACTAATCATACTCAATTACCACCGAGGTGTTCAGTCCACTTAGCATCACTTATGCCAATGCGAAAGTTATTTTGGTTATTTTGCAGGTTTTGCATGCCTCACACTAAGTTCTAGAGTTCGATATCGAGATATGTGCTGAACCATGAAGATTGAAACTATTTTCAGCCATCAAACATATCAAGATTCAAGGAAAAATGAAGGCAAAGTGATGAAAAAGTGATGCAAGAAGAAGTTCAAGGCAGCTGAAGCAAAACAGTGTAACCAGAAATTCCTCGCTATGATGCTAAAATTTCCTCAATGGATCATAAAATTTCATAAACCATAGCTTAAAATTTCAATCCTAGTTTAGTCTGAAAATTTCACAGCTAGCGAAATTCGCCATTCAGCGAAATTATCGTGCCTAGCTAAATTAACCAATTTCGCTATCTCATATTGGCTAGGCTAGCTTAAGTTAGCTACCGAATGATCAGAGATAGCGAAATTCCTCAATTTCTATCTCCGTACTCACTAGTTAGGCTTAAATTTCACAGTTGTTAAATTTTCGCTATCCTAGCTTTAAATTCCTCCGCATAAATAAATTCCATCACACCTTGTGTATTTGTTCAAACGACTACGTCTTATGATTAATAATTGGTCCCTTGTATCAACAATGTTTTAGGCATTTTATTCTCACACTTCAAAGGCTCTATAAGCCCTCATGGTTTTGTAACCCTAAGCAACTTTTGCATTTCAATACAAGTCCCACAAATTTTTAGTTTTGTGTGGTTTCATTTGCTCTCTTCTCTCCTCTTTCTTTCATTTTTCTAGGTCGGCCAAACACCCCTTGAGGATGACAACTCAAGGGATGCCATACCTTTATAAATTTGAAGATAAGGTGGTTAGCTTGGTTTTGGGGCAAATGCAGTGTCCTCATGTTTTAATCGCATATGATCGTGATTTATGGCTCCCAAATTTTCAACTAGGTTTAATGCCATTTAATGTCATTACTTCAAGCAATATCACATGCTTAGGTACAAAGGCATACGATTGTTAGATGCACCGATATTCTTAGATGGCCTTACGCAGCCACCAAATGAGGCCGAGGTTGTGGTTTTAAACTAAAGTGGGCCGTGGAATGCATGTTACTCGTGTCGACCAAATAGAGTGGTTCTAGGGTTATTTCTATAAAGAACAAAGATCCGCTATGGCTCTTGACCATGTGTCGCTTCGCCATAACAAGCAGGATATAACCCGAGGACACTCGTTAACCCCCATGCCATCGTTTAGTGATCTAAACCTTCAAGGCCATTATTTCACACTCTTCAATTGCCACATAGCTAGTCAAGAAACTAAACAACTCCCATCAAGTTAAACAAACTAATAACCAAACAAAAGCTCACGCATTTTCAAACACTTATGCAAGCCATTCATGTGGATGAAAACTCCATCCCCGTGTTCGACTTTAGATCACATGCGTCATAAAGAAATCTTAACTACGGCAAAGAGGAGGAACATAGGAAACAAATTTTGTTGATTCCGCTCACCCTACCGTGGCACGAATCATCACCTTACCACATTCACTTCATTATTTCCTATTCCCTTTCATAGTCTACATTTTCATCACTTTCTTTACTCCTTTGATTTCATGTTCTATTTTATTCTATTCTTTCTCACTCATATTAGTGTTCTCGGCCCATCTTAATGCATGCAGGTTCGTCAGTGGCTGCTCTTTTCACGCATTCCGCTGATTTTATTCGTAGACCTTTAGCTCGAGAGGCTCAGATAATTCTCACTGAGCTGGGTTTATTGTACTAAATTGAAGATATATTCATTTATTGTCATATAAGTTTGTTTCTCGTTTGTTTTATTTAGTTTATGTGCAAAAAAATAAAAGAGAAAAAAAATAAAAAAAAATAAAGAAAAAAAGAAAAAAAAAGATAAATAAATAAATAAATGCACACGTGTATGTATTCATTATCAGATTCCTTGAGTATGTATATGGATTTATGAGGATCATCGTTTTAAATGTATGTATTACTTATGGGAGTTCATGTGTGAGCTTCTCGAGATCCTAGTATCTTGTGCTTGAGTATGTATGTAGATTTATAAGAACCATTGTTCTAAGTCTATGTATTACTTATGAGAGTTTGTATGTGAGCTTCCTGTAATCCAGTATCTTGTTTTGAGTATGTATATTGATTTATGAGGATCATTCTTTCGAGTATGTATACGGCGGAGTTTCATGAGCTTCGAGATCTCAATATCATGCCTTACTGAAAGATCTTATTAGTGGTATATGAGATGACTGATCCTCTCCTAGGGGCTCCAAGTCAATGTCATATTCATCATTCCATCTATTAACGACACGCCTTCCCCATGTAGTGATTTGGGTGGATTTATCATATCATCATCAGTCACTTTTTTTTTCCCTTACTATTATTATCTATATGCTTGACTTCATACCTATCATTTTCACATTTCTCACCCTCATATGTTTATTGATTTGAGTCTGATGTTTCACTCTACATCCTTCTCCTTCTACCTATCTCACTACCTATTACACTTTTGCGTCACATCATTATCACCGACGCTTCCATTGGATGTTCTTGTGTCTATGGCTCATGAGACTTCTTATGTAATGCGGGCATTCCAACACAAGTGTTACTGGTCGGGTCATCGGGTATTCGGAAAGCCCCAGCTCCTTCACTTCCTTTACCTTGCCACCCTAAACTTACATTATGGTATATGTCGTAAGACCACCTTGAGGCCATGAGATTCGACCTTTTTTTTGACAACATCTACTTGGGTAGGTATCTGAGACTTGGTTGATATTTGAGATTATCATGTTGCTTTTTCTAGGAGATTCCTTACTAATGTTTGGATTCATATCTAGTTATGGTTCTGGATGACTCGAGGTTGCCTTTCTTTATTGATGGATGCATGGATTTAGACTGATTTCTCAATAATATGGAGCATTAGATGCCATACTAGGGCATACCCCATATTTGTCGGGATCATATGGAGTTTGTTAGTTTGTGCATACAATCCTTATCGAGATGATGAGTCATGTGATATTTTTTGATTTCATCATGTTTATGTTGGATGTCATACTGGGCATACCCCCTAGTCAGTGAGATCATTTGGAGTTTTGTGGTTTGTGCAGATAGTCCTTATTGAGAAGATGAGCCTTGTTATGACATTCTCTTTTATTTCATCATGTTTCGATTGAATGCCATAATAAAGGTATGCCTCTATAGCCACGAGACTCATCAAGCTCCATCACATTTTCTAACATCAGCAGCTCAAACGTCGTAAACTCGCCCTACATATCGTGCTAGACTTACCTTCAGATGGATAAGAGGCTCACAGTTTCATCCGATCACATTTTTTAGCATTGTAGTTCTAACGTTCAAACTTCATCATCTGGCATATCGTAAGCTTCAACTTCCGACTCATAGGACTGGGGATGTCTGACTTTTATCCACATCACATTTGGTTAGCACCGCAGCTAGACGCTCAGACGTGATTCGTAGATCGTGTATATCCAGAATTCACCTTCATACGGATAAGATGTTTAGACTTCATCTACATCCCATTTTCTAGCATCGTAGTTCAGACATTCAGACTTCGTCTTTTCTAGATCAGGCGTTCAAACCTCACCTTCATATGGATCAAATGTTCACTTCCTAATTGTTATCAGCACTATAGTTTAGATGTTCATAGACTTTGTCTTCATGTGATCCTGCCGCTTAAACTTTGCCTTCATATGGACTATGTTCAGATCATCTATGACTACATTTGCTAAAGACCAGAGGTTCAAACGCTCGACTTTGTCTTCATGAAATCAGTAATTCAAACTTCACCTTCATACATAAGAGTTCCAACTCAATCCAGATCACATATTTTCCTTTATAAAATTAGACGCTCTAATTTTGTCTCTACAAAATGCTCAAACTTCACCTCTACCTTCTACATCTTGAATAAAGGCATTCATGCTTTGCCTTTGTGTTTCTTCGTTTCAGATCAAATATTCAAATGCCTTCAAAATAGTTCAGACCCTCAAATTTCATCTCATTGGTGTCAGCTATTACAGCTTAACATTCACTTTGTTCATTTCAGATGTTTTGAGCCCTTTTCTCTTACCATTTTAGCTCTTCTCCTACTTGTGCCTCAAGATATTTATATTGTTTTTTGTGGGAGCCATTAGTATTGTTTATTCTCAACACAAATGCTTCCTTTTGTCATTTTGTACTTTGCATTGGCTTTTTCATGAGTTTCTTACGAGTTTACATCCTCGACTAATATTTCTTGGAGTTACTACCGCATCCCATTTTCTCTGCAGCTCATTCCTTGGCTGGCTCTACCACAGGCCGAGCTGCTCACGACTGTGTCATCAAGGACAGTGTTGATAGCTATACAGTGTACATGACCATTCTAGCACCCATGGGCAGCCCGATCGCACTTCGCTTCACTCATGCAGGTTTCACTGAGAAACCTTCTTGGAGGGAGCCTGATATGTATCATGACTTTGTCGGGCCTCCTACAAGTGTCTCTGCCTTTGGAGTTTTTCAGAACTCTTTACCGCTTCGAGTCTAAGTGAGTCGATGTTCTTTGCGGGTCATGTTTAGGGGTCTCCTTGGTTCTTCAATAGAGTTCATTTCTTGTCGCTCGCTTTTCACACTTTTACTTCACTTCATTGTTCACATTCACTTTACTTATGAACTCTATCGAAGAGGGATATATTTGTAACCCCTACATGGTGCAACTTGGCACCCTAGAGCCTTAGAATTTAGGGTTTTCTTTTTTGTAGAGCTTAGAGCCCCCTTTTGATGGTTGCCAAGGGACATCCATCAAGGAGGCTTGTCTTTTTATTAAGGGTATAAATAAGAGTTTTTAGGGTTTTCCTAGAGGGAGCCAACTTTAACTTGGGTAGAGTGAATCATTTTGGGGAGGGGTCATGAGATTTCGGGAGGAGAGCCATGTTTTTCTAGAGGGAGAAAAGAGAGAAGGAGGTTAGGGTTTCTAGAGAGGGGAGAGAGAAAAGAGAGAAGGAGGCTAGGGTTTCTAGAGAGGAGCCATGAGATTTGGGAAGGAGAGCCATGTTTTTCTAAAGGGAGAAAAGAAAGAAGGATGCTAATGTTTCTAGAGAGGGGAGAGAGAAAAGAGAGAAGGAGAGCCATGTTTTTATAGAGGGAGAAAAGAGAGGAGGCTAGGGTTTCTAGAGAGTAGGGAGACAAAACAGATAAAGGAGGCCATCCGGAAGAGAGGTTATTAGGCTCTAGAGAAGGTGCTGGCTCTATATGAGAGAGCCTATAGGAGTGAAAATGTTCAATCCATTTTCTCTGCATCTTCATCATAGAAATTCAATGTGAGTACCTTACAATACCTAATTTTTTTTCTAGTGACTATATAACATTCTTGACTTCTTGTATTTGATTTTGGGATTTTATTTGAGTTAAAAAGCACATTTAAAATGAGAAATATGTGTAAATCATTAGACATGTTCTGTTTTCACCCAAATCTGGATACCTAATGTGTTTTTATTAAATTAAATTAGTAGATGATCTTTTTAGTTATTTTTCATTTTTTTTCCCAATTATATAAACCTTGACGTTGAAGTTTGACATATATATATACATATATATAGCTAGTGATATGATTTTTTGAATTTGTACTCACTAGAGTAGTTATACACTGGACCATGAATGAATCCGTTTGATTTTCATATTTTTTATCTTTGAACTTATTTTTTATACATTTTAGACATCTTAAGGGACTCGTATTATTTTTGGTGTGATTTTATAAGACTTGTAAGTTAGATCTAAAAATCAATTTTGTATGAGTAGCTTGTTCTGCCATATTATGAACTTTTATAGTTGTTTGTGTAAATTAAATTTTATTGAGACATTATTAATTAATGTAGACACATAATTGGTCAATTTTGAAAATTATTATGATTAAATTCAATCTATGAATATTTTCTTAAGATTTATCTTTGTGAGCTACCTGATTTGCCTTACTCTAAACCTATGTGAATATTATTGTAAATTGTGTTTAGTTGTGAATTTGTTGCTTTGTTTTGACATTTGTATCATAATTTAGACACAAAATTGATTATTTTTGAAAATTTTTATGATTAAATTCAATCTATGAATATTGTTTTAAGATTTATTTTGGTGAGCTACCTGATATGCCTTGCTTTGTACCTATGTGAATATTGGTGTAAATTGTGTTTAATTGTAACTTTGTTACTTTGTTTTCACATTTGTACTATAATATAGACATATAGATGATGTTTTCTAGACTCATTAGGTCATTTGGTCATACCACTTGATCGGCTCTTAAGCCATCAAGCTCTCACCCTTAATTTATTCAAATTTCTATTTCAAATTTTCAAATTCATAATTTCAAAATTAAAGTACCATAATGTTAAAATTTAATTCCCCCAATTGTCAATTTCAAAATTTCAAGTTTCTAATTTTAAAATTATAAATTTATAATTTCAAAATTGAAGTACCCTAATTTCAAAATTCAACTCTTAATTTCCAATTTTTAAATTTCAAGCTCTAATTTCATGATTTCAAAATTTAATCGTCTGAATTTCAAAATCTAAGTTCCCAATTCCAATCTCAAATCCCTTTTCAAGTTTTATAATTTCAAATTACAAAATTCTCACTTCAAAATTCACTATCCTAATTTCAAAATCCAAGCCTTCCAATTTATAATCTCAAAATTTTTAAGTTTCTAAATTTTAGTTACAATTCCTCACTTCAAAATTCATGCTCTAATTACAAAATTCAAGTCTCCTAAATTTCTAATTTCACTTCACCCCAAATCTCAATTTTTTAAAATTAAGGTTCCAAAGTCAAAATTTAAGTTTTAATTTCAATGAATTTTAAAACTCAAATTTAAAAAATCTCAATTCAAACTCCTAAATCTCAAATTCTTATTCAAAATTCACCCTAAAATTTCACTTCAAACTCCAATTTTCAAAACTTCAATTTAAAATCAAATTTCAAAATTCCAACATGATTAACTCTACAATTCCAATAAATGGAATCTTGTGAGTTGATTTGTGCTATAGATAAATTTGGTTTGGGTGAGCCAACATTCATATATGTTTTTAATAAATAATTTTGATGCCTAATTTAAGATCCAATTTTTAATTGGACAAAGTGAATATTTATTTTATTATCAGACAATATCGTTTTCCAATCGATAGAAAGATTCATCTCGCCACCCAAGTACATTTTTTTCATTTAATCTTTACTCTATTTATTTATTTTATATGTATGATTTGTTTCTGTATTATTTTTTGTTCATCTCTGGTATCCGTTGATTGATTAGCCAAAAACCGTATTTTACTTAGTTTGTTTAGTAGATATCCAACTTTAGGGACTTAGAGTGGTGTTATGCTTTCATTGTACTATCTCGATAAGTAACCTGAGGGCTTAGACTCGGTTTTTCTCTAGACTTGCCTTTCCTTTTGTGAATATATTCATGTTCTTTTCTTAATTTTTTTCTTTAAATGAAACAAAAATACAGCATCTTAAACTGTTTAAAATTATTTTTCAAAAATAAAGAAAATGAGTCTCACATTTTTAGCTGAAACATATAATAGCAAAAATGGATCAACAATATCCAAATAATATATGAAATGCATGGGGTTTAGATAATTTAATAACGTTTTTAATCAATCACCTATTTCAACAACTTTAATAGAAAAAACTACATAAAAAAAATCACATCTATATGCTTGGTTTGGCGAGATTAAATAGGTTCAAAAAGTGTCTTATATTATATATTGCTATATACCACTAATATAAGTATGTAAGCATGGAGTTTGGTGCAGTATGTCTTTCTCCAATTTCAAAAGCAAACCCTATATCAAAATATTAATGTAACACACAACTAAAAATTATTTATTATAATATCCACAAATTCTAAGAAATTATAATATTAAATTTATATGATATGCATATGAAATTTAAATTATACTCACAAATATTGACCTATATATAAATTTATTTTCATATTATATATATATATATATATATATATATATATATATATATATATATATATATATATATATATATATATATATATATGTACAATTTGATGTTATGGGGTTTTTTCACCTATTGATATAAGTGGTAATTGATAAGTAATAATCAATAATTTAATGATCTTCTTTAATTAAATAAACTTACTACTTAATTAGGAAATAATTTCACGTTTAGGGGCCTATATTCAAATAGTCCCTTAGTCATCAAGACTAGATGAATGAGTTAAAAATTAAAAATCCCACATGGTGGCACATTTTCCTCCAAAACTCATTTAGCCTCAAATAACCTTTTCTTTCATAAAAAAAAATTAAAAAATGATGCCCCTTTCACCTTCCCTCATCTTTTGGTAAAACAGATAATCTCATTTTTAGCCCTAATAACCCTTTCTCCCAAATCCTCATCTCACTCTATGCATCAGACTTTCATTCTCACAATTAAACTCGAATTTAAAATACAAACAAACAAAGTACCCAAATAATGAAAAACATGCAAAAACCCCGAATTGAAATTTGCCATAAGTTAA
This sequence comes from Tetrastigma voinierianum, assembly GCA_016808115.1. Taxonomy (NCBI): domain Eukaryota; kingdom Viridiplantae; phylum Streptophyta; class Magnoliopsida; order Vitales; family Vitaceae; genus Tetrastigma; species Tetrastigma voinierianum. The sequence continues at coordinate 54,012 of JAEQBH010007237.1, read as the reverse complement.
TTTCCCAAAATTAAACAAAATACCCAATTTAATTTTGCCATAATTAAATTTTCCCTAATTAAATTTGGCATAATTTTACCTTAATTAATTTTGCCCATAAATTTGCCCTAATTAATGTAGGCCAAATAAACAAAATCTACAATTTAACTACTAGAATTGAAATTTATTTATCAATTTTTCCTAACTACCATAATTGAATTTCAATTTAACTTGCAATTTTACTACCATTTCACTACTGGGGCTCCTACATAATTTAAGAAGTATAGACTAAGACGACTCTTGCATTCTGATAACTAATGTAGCCTCCCATTCACTTTGTTCATGGTCATAGAGGAAAATAAAGTTAAGACGATATGAAAAAGAATCTAAATACATTTAACAATTATCATTTTGGCCTTCCTTCACAGGTAAATGCTTAGCTTTTAGAGAGAAGTTAAGAAAAGACTGAGAAGAAAATGATGGACAAGAAGCCGATGATGAAGAAGAATGAGAAAAAGAATGAAATTGATGAAGAAGAAATCAAGCAATTGTGCAGCCATTAAAACTGACATGCTTACGTAAGATATCCAAATCGGCTAAGCCTGGTCACAAATTCTGGCCTAGATCATTTGGATACGAGACACCCCAAACGTGATATTATTTCTAATTAAATCGTAGGTGAAACTAAGTAAAAAAGATCAACCAAACTACACTATTTTTGTCAATTATCTATTGATATATATATATATATATATATATATATATATATATATATATATATATATATATATATATATTTTTAAAAGGGTAATAAATGATATTTTATATAAATGTTTGGAACAAATTATGCTAAAGAGTTATTTTTTAAAACGTGACTATCTTTTTATTTTATATTATTACAATGTAATTTTTGTCTGTGTAAATCATCGTAAAAAATGTTGAAAATATTCCTCCACTATCAAAGAGAAAAGAGCAGAGAAACCAAAGCCCCAATGTTTCTTTTTACTAGTATATATATATGGATTTCCTGAAGGATATACAAATCGATTTTCTTCTATTCCTTTGTTACATACACACTAGAAAAAGAAGCTTTTTGAGGCTTTGGTTTCTCAGACATTTTTTTTCTCTTGATAGTTGGAGGAGTATTTTCCACATTTTTTTACTATGATTTATACACAAAACAAAAATTACATTCTAATAATATAAATAAAAAGGTAGTCACGTTTAAAAAACCTCTTTAGCATAATTTTTCCCAAAAAAGTATGTTTGGTTATAGTTTTGAAACAGTTATGAAAAACATATTTGCTCCCTAATATTTTTTTATAATTTTGGAAAAACATGAAAAAGAAGAAGCTAAATTTAGATATTAAAAAGAAGTTTTAAAAAAGATACAAAATGATATATATATATTTTGCGTATTTTTAAAACTGTTATAAAGAATAATTTAAAAACCAGCAAATGAAAAGAAGGACCTAATTTTTTTTTTTTTGAAAACAGAAGGACCTAATTTGTTATCAAAGTTTTAGAAGGCAAGAAATCAGTTATTTTTTGTTTGTTTTTAGTGATCCATTTCTCCCACTTAGGTCAAGCAATAATACTACCACTAATTTCAGAGAAGAAAAGAAGGGCGGATGCCGTTTGGCCGCTGTGATTTTGGGACCAACAGTTCACGACAGAAATGATTTTTCCTATCACCGCTCGCGGAGGATAAAAACAAAATTAAAGCGTGTCCCAAACAATGCCCTATCTTTGTACACAAATACAGCCTGTACACTCAACTTCGTATCGGATATTTTATTATTTTATGTTGTTTTCTTTCCCCACCCACCATTTTCGCCCTACTGAATCCATCTACCATTTGTCTCCGTCTCCGTCTCCGACTCCCATTCTAATTCAAGGCCTCCATCGTCCGTCTCTCGTCTTTCTCCACATCCATGGAGTTCGTCCGTCTCAATCGTTTCTTTCCTCTTCTCATCTTTACCTGTTTCCTCCTACCTCTCACCCTCGCCGTCGAAGTCACCTACTGCGGTCAGTTTCTCCACTCTCATACTTTTTCTCTCTTTATGATTGTCCGATGTTCGTGTCTTCTTTTCTGCTTTCAGTTTTTTCCGTCTTGTGATGATTCGTGTTTGTGTGCGGTTGTTTTAGTTTGAAAAGATTCATGTTTGTGTTAGAATTAGGGTTTTGCATCCGCAAGTGTTTGTGTTTAGTTCCTTATTTAGTTTCGGAAGAATTTACCACCGATTTTCGGCTTTTGGTTTCATTTGATTCGAAATGAATTTCTTTTCAGCCTTTTCTTTGTTTTGATGAGAGTTCTATCTAAATATTGACTTCATTTTCTGCTTCCAGTTATTTTTCTTACAATTTTGTGCTTCAGCTGATGATTTTTGTGTCCAGTTATCGATTTGTGTATATTTCTATTTGGTCAAGTGTGGATCTATGTTGGAATGGTTTGATGTTTTTTTTCATCGCGAAATAGTTATGTGTTCTTGTTTCAATTCCTTGGAATTCAGACGCTCAATTTCTCTTGATGAATCTTTATATATAACAAATATTTGTCTCTGTTTGTGATACTGGATCATTTATCTTGAGGACTAGGAAATTTTATTTATTTATCTTTTTTAAGGTTCATATGGGGAAAGCGGTCACTTTAATGCTCCATTTCATAATATTTTTGGGGAAAAGTTTGTCATAGAGCTTATCTTCCTTGAAACAAATGAATGAAATTCATGGGTTCCCTGGTTTCTCATTAGGGGAAAAGTTGTAATCTCTTTAAATACTATGTATTTGGAGGAATTACTTCTATGTGAAAATAATTGGTTTCTGTATTGTTGGAAGTTTATTTGTTGTATTCCTGTTACTGGTGCTTTAATGGAGTAACATTCTGTTGATGGCTGCTAAAGTTTCTGAATGAATGCAGATAAGAGGCTGACTATGACGTCAAAGTTCAAGGTGCTTATATAGCTCTTATCCTGTGGTGTGAGAGGGGCTCTGCTACCTTTCAGTATCAATTCATACAGTAGCCTCAAAAGTTTGTGACTTCTTGGATGTAATTAACATCTGCACATTTTTAATAAGAAATATTTTCTTCCTTCGACGGTATCAGCTTATTATATTGTTGATCTGATAGATACTCTATATAGCTGTAATACTGGCTAATTTTTCATATTCTATTTGTATCATTCCAGTGATATTTTGAGAATATGATACCATTTTGTATTGAAGACATGTTGCGTATTTGGTCTGGCTTGGAAACCTAAGATTTAGGCTACAGTTTAAAACTTTACAGTTCTAGTTACTCCAGTGTTAATCAAGTGGGAATTTCCTTGAGGCCTTACTACATGGTCGCGGCTTGGGAGGGTTTGTTGAGGTTGTGAAGGCTGTCCCAATCAGACAAAACTTAATGTATCCAAAAATAAAAAGTAGGAGTAATGATGACTTTTTGGATTTTCTTATTGGACTGTTGGACCCTCAACCGTATATCTCTCTGTGCATGAAAAGTTGGTTCTTAGAGTTATTTAAAAAATACTTTTGACCCTGTAAAGTGTTTTTTAAAGAAAAATTAGGTGTTTGGTAAATTTTGAGAAACATCTTTATAATTCTTATTGTGTTTCCTGAATAAATACTTGATGAGTAATTCTCCTAAAACTACTTAAAATATTTCAAGTAGAAATACTGTTAAACACTCTTACTCATGTCGGAAACCATAGGGTTTATTGTATTCTAATATTCATGGTGCACCATAGGGGAAAGGTCTAATCATCCTGTCTTTTGACGAAATAGGTGTCTAAAGTCCTTGCACTCAGCTTTCCCCCATGACCTGTGTCCTTGACCTTCACTCTTTTCCTTTTAAAATCCTCATTAGAGATATCTCAGAGCAAATCAATTTCTGCCACATTGTCTCCTGCTTATTTTATTAAAATTATTAGTTGCTTGATTGTTCTAATCTCTCCTCAATGAATGTTTAGCCTCTTGCGAAATGGCAGTTTCTTTTTGTTAATGAGAATTATGGTTGACAGATAGTCCACAGAAAAAGGTCAATGGAACAGTTCTTTCTTTTGAGCTTCCTTCTTTAGTCTGTTATTCTTTCAAATTTATTACCCTCCTTTTCCTAGTTTGATCATCTTTCTGGTTAATCTAGAAGAGTGAGTGAGCAAATTTTGTTCTCTTAGTTCTCCCCATTTATACCGGCTACCCATATTTACTAAGAAGGTAAAGTTTCTACATAATTATTAGTATTGAAAGATGTGCTGATTTTCCTGGTGGTGACTAAACACTAGAAAAATGTGTGCAGATGGAAGCAAAGGTTTATTTGCAAACCTTTTTTTAGTTTTATTATTCTGCTCTCGCAATGGGTATTTGCGGTAAATAACATAGGATTTTGTGCACCAGTGTTATCTTGCATAATGGCATAACTCTGGAAAAAAAAATTAAAAAAATTTGAAGAATACTGATAACTTTGAATGATTTTCTTCTGGTAACTTTATTAGTTCTTTTGTATGTAAACATAACAGCTAATGTGCCTATGGAAACTTGTACCTGATATGTGAAGTATGTACTAATTTTTGTCTTCTGATAAGTATGGGCATCCTTATGTAATAAAACTTACTTACTTGTTCTGTTTAGACTCATCATCACTTGATCAACATCAAAAGAAAGCCTCTAAAGGAGAACATTATTTTACTTTATATTTTATTTTGTTATAATTTTTTTGTCCATTCTTTTCTATTCAAGTATATCTATTTTGAATTTAGAACAAAAAAAAAAAAACTAATTTCCTACTCTAAAGTTTTTTTAAGCCTACTGAGAGTTTCTTGCATCTTTCAACATTTTTTACCAGAAATTTTCCAACAGGTTTAGTAAAATTGTGATTGGATGAACTAAGTCTGCATATTCGTGTCCCTTTAATAAATCTCTAGCATTTTCATTCTAACACCGCATCGGTAACTTTGCATGTCCTTACAGGCGATGAAATCACACAAGGAAAACTGGTGATTGATGTTTCATACTTTGGATGGCACATCCACAGTGAGACACATGACCTTTGTGAGGAGACATCTTGCCCTGTTTCAGGTGGTGATTTTGTGATTTCTCACACACAAGTTTTGCCTGGATTCACCCACAGTGAGTATTCTTCTATGCATTTATTTCATTTTAGTTCTATCCTGCAAAGTTAATTTGGATTGCTTTATCATATTTCCTGTTTATGGTAATTGGGGACTAATTTGCTGTTTCATCCTTTATCAATCTAAAGACTAAGTTCTTAGCCTCATTTGGAAAAACCCAGTGCAGCCTTGCTTCTAGATTTTTAGAGCTATTAATTTTAAGAGATGTCCATTACTGCTTCATGTTTTGAATCCCATTGATCATCTTTCTGATCTTAAATGATTTAATTCGTGTGGGAGTATCAATACTAAATAAGGTTTTATCTTCATGTTAATATTGTACTTTATTTGTTATCAATGCATGTTCTATCATTGATCAGTCGTCACTAATTTGATCATGTATATTACTTGCTTAAGAGATTTGAAAATATGCTATTCATAATTATAGCTAATATTATATAAATGTCTACATCTAGCTGGTCTTTATGCCACGTTGTCATTTAATCACATCAGTCCTTGTTTCGTTAAAAAGTAAAATTATTAATGTAATTTTTATCAAGTATGGAGTGCATATTTCCAGAAATTGTCAACATATCAAAAGTTATCATGCATATAATGTGTTCTTGAAAACGAAAAGAGAAGCAACTTTAATATATGTATTATTATTTGTTTTTATCTCTAAATTTTTTCCTCTCTAACATTTTCGAGTTTAATCATGTATTATCTCACCAAATCTTTTTTCTTAAATTTTCAGTATTACATAAAAACAACTACAGATAATTTGCAAATTTTCAATATTTTCATCCTTCATCATATATAGATGGCTCTTTTTTCAATCTTTGAGGTTTAAATGAAGTATGAAGGATGTATCCTTCCACACGAACTTAATTACAGGCACATAGTGTGGTTGAATGATTTAATTGTATTTTATAACCTACCACACCACAATGATGTTCAGAATTATTATTTATTTGGGATGTTTATGGGATGTGTTGCACTAAAACTTTCTGTATATTTATCTTTGACCTTCTTGACATGCTTTTCCTTTACAAATCCCCAAAATCCAACCTTGCTACAGAGACAAATTGATCACTAAGTTTCTCATTCCATTCTTGAGAAACATGTTTGACATTGAATAGGTTGCTAACTTCCCGCGGGAGTCCTTACAGGCCATACTAACTTCCTTTTTATGCCTTGTAACCAGATAATTCCAACCTAGTAATTCACCATTCTTTGTTTCAAAGCCATTATTGATGTAGCTTAAAATAATTTATCACTGCCAATGTCATCATCAGGATGGAGTCTAGGAAATCTGTTGACCCTTCTCCATCAAGAGCATTCTGTATGCTGTTATATATTTGTCTGAGCAAACTGTCATATGCTTCTTCTAAACCTGTTGTTGTTCGTCTTCTGCTTATATTTACAATATAACAAAATACTCTGTAACATTTTCATCAAATCATATTAGCCAATAAGTCTGCTCATGGGTTCTTCAGGTTCAATTAAGATGTTATGGCCACTCTTTCCAATTTAGTTAATGGCCATAGTCATCCATGAATATTGAACAAGTAGTTTCTTTGCTGACCATAATTCTGTTTCTAGAGGTATGTTTAATTTGTTGTCTATGAGGTTTGAACTTTCCTCATTCAAGTTGTGGTTACGATGTTTGCTTTGTGGCCCACTCTTGGATGAGGAAAGGAAAAGTCTGAAGACTTCAGCACACTCTTGATCCTCTCCTTCATCTTTTCCTCATTCCCATCCCATTGCAAGATCATCATCATTCAACAACATCACGTTCCTACTACACTCACAAACCAAAGAAAGAAATTGCACTATTTTGAAAAATGTAATGTCTATAGCAAGCTAATTCAACCTTTATTTGTTAGCATCTATTTCTTGGCTGATCATGTTTCTGATATTAACAGGTACACAGTCTCAAAATGAAGCTCAAGGATAGAAAGAATAAGGAATTTGACATGCATTGGCTTTGATTTCAGTATTGGATTTGCATCCCTGTGTCATAGTTATGACACAAAGATTATTCATCTGTCTTTATCCATACAAATTATAAATAATAGCCTGTAAAAAAATGATTTGTTTTTCTTTTTTCCTTTTTAACAGTACATTGTGCTCATCTACCAGAATGTTATACTTTGGCTGGTTTTGTGTGATGTTTGACTCCTGTTATCCCACGTACTGCATTTCTGATTGTATAAGAGAAATGGAATTGAAGTGCTGCTACTTCTATCCAAGTATCAACCAGGATTCCCAACTCCATAATTGATAGACTCTAGACACCATCCGCAAGTGAAGCTTCACCTAAAATGAGCTTCGTTGGATTTGAAGAGTACGCTATTGTGTAAATATGAGAAGAAAACAAAAAGGCTTAGCTTGGTCTGTATCATTTGATACCTGCAAGTGGGCCATATAGCAGAACCCCTTTAAGCCTTTTGGCATATACTTAACATGGAGTTGGGGCTAAAAAATATGTATTTACTAGACATGAACCCCTGAGGAACCAGTGCTCTCACAACAAAATATCATGGTTTGGTCCAGTTCATTGTAGATTACTCTGGGATTTCTGGAAAACAGGTTAACATTGAAAAATGAAAAACGAAATAAGTATGTAAGACTGATGCTTGGATTCCACATTAGGCCGGAGGAATCTTCCTTGCTTGATTTTGTAAAAGGACAATAACTGAAGACTCCCATCCTTTATCTCAGCTATGTTTTTTTTCGTATCAGTGTTTTTAGTTGAAAATTACTCCACAAGTAATTTCCTGAAGCAGGAATCTATTTAAGTATTGGTACCTACCTTGGCTCTGAATAAGGCCTGAAACCAAGTGGTAATGATTGCACAAGCAATGGCCACAGCAGCTATATAAAATGTATTCACATGTGTGGAAAAGCGTATGCCCTTTTCTTTTCTTTCTTTTTTAGTGAAGCTGGTGCTCAAGTGGTCGAAACAAGCAAAAGTGAATGCTACAATTCAATAGATGCACTAGTGTCTAATGGTCCCATGTAGACTGCAGTTGGTAATTATGAATGTGATTATGGTATGAAGTAGGGAGATTTCTGAAGTTTCAGTTCATTATAAATGATTGAGAAAAAAGAAACTATCAAAATCATTAGTATCTGCTAGGATCCAAACAATAAACCCTCAAACACGGCTTCCCTAATGTGAACATGTCACTTCTTTCTATTAGCTGAAAAGTTTTTGGGAAGCATCACATGGGAAGTGGCATGGCCAAAGGAGTGAACGTGGTCCTAAATTGAGAGTAAATAGACAAACTATGAGCCACATTATTTTGGCAGTGCCTTACGGAAATCAGACTTCCATGGTAGTGACTATTGAAGGAAGAGAAGGGGGTGGGTGTGGGCTTGGATTGGCTCATTTGTTAGAGGATTCCTTTCTCTTTATACTGATAAAGGAAGCTGCTTTTGACACGCATTGCTACTGAATTCATGACTATTGCCAACTTGTCCCCCCCGATATAGCTCTATTCCATTTCCATTCTCTTCATCCACTGATCCTAGCCACCCAATCCTTTGAGGGTGTACTAATTATTGCAATACGCCCATTGTATACTTTGGTCCTTCCAACTCCTGGCCTCCCTCTTGCATAATTTTCTTCAAGCTATGATGTGGCATCACTTGATTGGCATGTGGGCAGTGGTCACCAATGGAGCAGATGTGCCACTGTACCAGCCCAACCTTTCACACTTGTCAGTGATCATTTGAAACTTTTAAAAGCAACCAACAATGCTTTTTCAGTTTCTACTTTTCAGCCTTTGAAAACCAAAAGGGATGATAAATTTCACCAACCTAATTTCATCTCCTCACCCCCTACTTTCCTCACTAGTCTTTCTCACCCCCAACCTCATTCTCTCCATCCTCCTTCCCTAGTCATAACGTCTTCTCCTCCAATTCTAGTGGTAGCAGTGTATAAGGTATGAAAGGAGTGAAGGGAAGATTCCTGAAGAAACTGAAACGTTTTCCAACCAAAGCCACTCTCAAACAAGGCCTAATTCTCCAGGTTCCTGACAGTATTAGCATAAATAAGTTCTTCAAAATGATCATCACAAAGATGAAGAAAATTAATCATTTCTTTGAGGTAGATAAAGAAAAAACTTACACCCTTCATGAAGTCAAGAGATCAGTTCTCTGCCAAGGATAATCTTGTGAACTTGCATCCTAATGTGTGGGTTCCAGAGATTGAAGGATGTTTTCATCCCTGCTAGACTTCGAAGAGAAATGCCCACCAGGTGGGCGTGATTCAGTCATTTTCTACAATAAATCAAGCTTGAGGAATAGGAAAACATTCGAAGACTGCAGCGCCAAACTGGTTTCTGTTGAAAGCTTCTGGAATATCATTCCAGAGAGGGACGTGACGATGGATATAGAGTTCAGAGAGGAGCTGTGGAGGATGATGGGGGCCGGGTAGTCCCGCCTAGGCTTTTCATCATCAAAGGAAGGCATATTGGAGGAGCGGACGAGGTGGTGGGCTGCACGAGCAAGGGAAGCTAGCTAGCTGTTGGAAGGATGCCACTTTCTCCATCCAACAACTCCTTGTATGGCCAAAGCATCAGGTTCTTGCTATGCTTTAACTGCAATGGAAGCTGTAAGGTGTTTGCAGATGGAGATGGGAATGGTGATGAGATAGTTCGTATCAGATGTCCTGAGTGCAACGAAAATGGATTAGTTAAGTGCCCCATTTGCTGCTGAAAATCTTAGGTCCTTTTTTGTTTCTGTTTCTGAAAAATGTTTTTTTTTTGTCCTAGTTACTTAAAATGAACGGTAACACGTTTCGTGGCTTTTTTCTTTTGGGCTTGTTTAAATATATAGAGAACATGTAAACATTAACCGAAAGATAATAAAACTGCTTCTTATGCTTTTCAAAACCGTTCTCAATAATAGTTTTCAGAAACAGGAACCAAACGCTCCTTTAGTCTCACTTCCCACTACCCTGGCCTTAGCTTGTAATATACTTGTTTTAACTTACATTTTCTTTCCTGGTTTTCATGTCATATTCCCTCAACTGCAAAATTTGTATGAGCCTTTAGAAATTAACTTGTATTGCAGATGAGCTTGCGTAGATTCTTCTTTAGACTCCCAACACAACCCATGCAGGCACAGGGGAAAAATTCCATGTTCAAAAGCTTACGCTCTAATTTAAAGGTTATACTAAACATCATATAAAAAAGTTCATATGGATCTGTTATTGGATTCTTTATATAATGGGTTATGGATGATTTTATAAGGTGGTGTGAATGGTGGCTATGGAAGGATCCTAATCTAGTAATAAAAACAACTGCAACATGATTATACTTTAGTCACCAAGGGTCACGTGTATGGCAGTTTAGTAATTGATGGTGGGTATCATGTTTTGAATGAGTGTATTGTGATTTGGTGGAGACCTCTGCGCAATTGGTCTGTTCTAACTTAAGTAGTTGAGCACATGACTCTCTCCAGGGAGGAGTGTAAGGTTTCCAAGGGAGGCATATGCCTCAACTGATTTTTTTTTTGACAACTTTTATCTTTTGAGACATTGCTGCTTAAACCCAAGACGTATTACATACCACCAATAAAATTATACAATACTGAATCATTGGCTTATAGTCCTCCAAACCCATTAATATTTACCCCGCTAATCTTAAATTCTGGCTTCGCCCCTGACTCTCTCATTATGCTCTCAAATATAAAAAATCAAAAACCAACACCACCCTGACCATAAGAGACCTTGGTAATCCTATAACACCATCGAGGGACACCTTAAAGTTATAATTCTTTGAATACTTATTTAAAAATCATACTTTAGAACTTTTCTACTTTGTTATTTTATAAAAAATATTAAAATTATTTAATATACATATATATATATATATAGTATATATATATATATATATATATATATATATATATATATATTTTTCTTTTTTTTTTCTTAAACATTTTTTTTCCTCCAGAATACAAACAACTTTTCTAATTTTATTTTATTTATTTTTGTTTTTCCTCCCTCCTTACTTTAATAACCATGTGCCAAATGTTTGGATTCATGCAGCCGAACCATCTCACTTAGAGAAGTGAAATCCAGGGAGGTATATTATGAATTTATGATCAACTCATTTGGTGGTAAGACTTTGTTTTAGTGATGCTATGATTGTTAATGATGATATATGGGCGACCTATCGCTGTATTATATCGAAATGTTGATGCAATCATTCTTTCTGGCATCATAATTATCTTTCGGTTACTCACTTTCTTTTTCTATTTTTCTATATTTTTTTTAAATTGAATTTCAATCAAGGAATCTGAGCAACGTTATTATAAGTTTGGACCGGTAACATGGGACAATCATGCCAGCTCTCTCAATACCTGTTTAATTTTTAGTTTCTAATTTTTCCTGAATTAATGAATGAACGATTATTCTTCAAAATAACATTAATACGTGTCTCGGATCGTAAATTTAAGCAGGTTTTTTAGTAAGAGAGTTGAATAAGTATGATATATAATGTAAAAGATGGCAGTTGGAAGGGGTCCCTGTCACTCGCTTTGTCTGCTGGAAAATGTAGGGCTGGGTGATGGAAAATTGACCTGTTTGGCTGATGGGAGAGTGGATGGGAAAACTGGAAGAAAATAGTTACAGGATTTGGGGGCTGATTACGCAAATATTATCTTTTTCAACAAATTAGATTGTTCTTGTATCTAATTACGAAATAAAAGAGGCCTATTTCAATTTATTTGAAATCGTGAAGAGACAATAAAATCATGCCCAAATATTTTATTTAAAAAACATTTGATAAATAATAAACCACCAAAGAGTGCACCTTGCACGAAAGACTACTTAATACCTTTACTACCTGCTAAACTGCAGATTATAGTACCCCATAGTAACCAAGGATCACTAAGATGGTAATGATTCACTAAGGTAGTATTTCCAATATTACGCATTTTTTATCAATTTAGCTTTTTCATTCCTTATCAAATATTTTTTTAAATGAGGAGATTTGAGCTTTATTTTAGGTCTCTGTTCAAATTTTCAAATAAAATGAAATGCGATTTAATCTAGTTCTCCCTTTAATTATTAACAACTAAGGTCTTATTTATAATTTTTATTTATCTTAACTAGTAATGAGAGGATACATCATTAATATTTTTTTATGGGTCGGGGGTTACCCCTTACAAGCTTAAAACACCATGGCTTGTAACTCTCCTTGGCTATTGCTTGCATTCTCTATCAAGAACAACCGCATTCCTACCATATTTGGCCATTCTTGGTCTAATGATAAGTCTTGATGATGTTCCTCAAATACATTATGATTTCCCACTCAATTGCTGTGCAGGTTATGGAATTCCAAGGAGTGATTCACATTTTCTTTTCGTATCTCTTGAGTCTTTGTATTACCCATGACAACCCAATGTCTCCTGGTCTCTCAACCGCTCGCCATCATTGGCTTGAAGTCCGGCCCTCAGAGCTTCCTCTCGTTCGACCGGCTATCTCTTTCTTCTTCCCCTTGTTAGTCACGTCATGCATGTGTTTTTTGGTTAGAGTCAAGATATTATGTGGTCTCCATTCTGATCCACACCAATCAAACATCTTTTCCCTTTACACTCTGCCTTACGTTGTACACAGGTGTGTTTTTCCCACCCAAGACATCCGCCGTACTTCCTTCATACGATCTGAAGATCTTTCCACTTCCGTTGATCTGAACAAGATTGCAAACTGATACCCTTCCATTCAAGTTCGATTTTTCATAGGTTGCCTTTGAGGTCCACTGCTCTTGTCTTTCCCATACCTCTTTCCCACATCTTCCTTGTGATACTGACTATTTTGATGACGATGGACTTTACTCGGTGCTAACATCCATGGCCTATAGTTGTCCATAACTTCTGGGTTAATTAGGGGATCTTGATTCCTTTTCTGGACCTTTCCTTGATCATTATTGGGTTTTGGTGGTGCCATTTCTTGCTCTGAAGGACACTCATCATGGCACTTCTTTCTGGCCCGACTCCGACATGGGTCCCGAACCGGACCGATACTCCGATACCACTAAAGTGTAACACCCTCTTCTCGGGTCCGACTCTGGACTGGGCGAGTTTGAACCGGATCTGGGATGCTCTGTTACCACTATATCACTTTAACAAAATCATTTATAAAAAACATGTGGAAGCGATTTCAATTTAGGGCAAACCCATAAATATTTACAAATTCAATGCAATTCCTTTACAAAATATGTATTTAACCAAAAATAGCATTTGGTTTGCCATAACATAATATCCAAAATCGTATCTCAGATATAGGTAAAAATACTGAGTTGAACTCCTTTGTTTACAAAACAATGTCATGCTAAAAATGGGCGAGATGATGTGATGAAGCATACTTCTAGAACTTTCGAATGACTCGAGCCTTCGACCTCGGGGTCCACTTTCAATTACCGCCATCACTGCACCGCGCACGATAAAAACACGCCGCATTTTCACGCCTGTTCTATACAATTCCATTTTCCTCGTTTCGCTTGAGTCAAATCTAAAATTTCCACTAAAAACTTTCAAATCTTGGATGATCAATGTCAATACAATATATATACTTATTCATGTACAATCATTTATGATTCATCGATCATTCCAAATATACACATATGAAATAAATAATTTATAACTAAATCATGCATTTCACAATGCTCTTTTCTATTTCAATTTGCAATCATGCTTTTCCAATATGTCAACAATCTCAAAATCAATTTAGTTTTGTCCTTAACGACTTAACCTATGTTTCTAGTTATACAAGATATCTGGAATCACCTGACTGGCCCCGCAGGGCCGCAGGCCCCGTATAAAAAACATTTGTTTTATAACACAATTCGGTCCCGCTGGGTTGCTGATTGGTTATTAAAAATCAATTCGTGAACACTACCGATACTGTCCTACTGGGCTACTGATCGGAGTGACACATCAATACGTTTGTTCGCAGTATTGCTAATTTGACCCTTATTGGTATACTAATCCATCCTTAATGCGAAATAAACGGTTAACATTCTATTAAGGGCGTTCAAATCCTTTATAGCAAAATACAGTACAATATGTACATTTGTATAAACAGTTCATTTTCAATACTCATGCAATTTTCATATGCAAAAATTTTACAATCAATTACCTCAAATCAATTCAAACAAATCAATATGCTTTTCTTATACATTTAGAATAAATATTTCAAATCTTGAAACGAGAATACGAGAAGATAGAACAAACCAATCTATCTCTTTCTTTTTGCCTTGCCTTCAATCTCGGTCCTAGGTTAGGTGATCCTCACTGGCCCTTAGCAAATCACACACATCACATTTAGTAAACTAGCACTACTCACACTTAACGAATATCACCGAGGCACGGTATGTTTTTCATTTAGTTTCATTCTTATTTGAACCCTCATTAGTCATTTATTGGGGTTCCTATACTATCGATGTACGAATACGATGTGTCTCGAAACAAAAAATCCAAAATTTCTTGTCAGAACAAAGAGGCCACGCCGCTGCGTAGGTCTTTCGCTAACAGAAGCTTTGCTACGCCTTGGCGTACCCAAGGGGTGCCATTTTGTCACCTCGGCCTCGCCGCAGTGAGTGCATCCCATGCCTTAGCGTAGGTCTATGCCGCAGCGTGGGTTCCCTACGTTGTGGTGTAGGAGCCCGATAATGCCTAGATTTTCCAGTTTTCCTCTTTTTGCGATTTCCTCCAAAATCACCCCAAAATCTCAAAAAAAAAAAAAAAAAACATGGAAATCACTCCCAATAACATCCTAATATCATCCTAAACCAACCATGAGCAAAACCCATGGATGGATTAGGGTTTTTCTAACCCAAACATCAAATACAACTTTCTAGGGTTTAGGTTCATAGGTTGAATCCCTTTGAATCTTCTTCACCCAAGATGTTTGATCACTTAGAAGCAAGAAATGGGAAGAAATCACACCAACAATCTTGATCTTCTCACCTTGCCTTAGCTTTTCTCCTCTCCCTCTATCTCAAAAACGTTTTTGCTAAAAAATGCACAAATGTGCTCTTCTAAGACCACATTTGGTCTTATTTCATTTTAAGTGTAAGGCAAGGTTTGCTATTTACACACAAATTTTTTTCTATTTTTCTCCTTTTTGGTCTTCATTTTACTTTTATTTATCATTTAATTCCACTTTGCATTTTAACTTATTCTATTCTCGACCCTTAGGTCCTCTCATTTTACAATTTCCAAACTTGCCCTTTTTCACTTGGGTTTATTTTCGGGTTCAATCAATTTCTCATTTTAGCATATAATATTTAATCATATGCTCACATATTCATTTCACCTTTCACAATTTATTAGTTTTTCGGGAAAAACCCAAGTTTAGCTCAATTCATACATGGAATATATGATAAAATTATTATAAAAATTCTAGGGTATTTTTAGGGCGTTACACATCATTTTGGTGATTGAATATGCCACAACTAAAATACACTAAGTAAATGCCTTTGTATTCAATTTTCCTTAGCTTACATCCGAGTTGAAACTTAGAGATCAAGCTTTTCCAAATAAATTTCCATGCACATACAGGCACAATGACCCCTTGAGACCAAGGATGTGGCTTCATCAATTTTGTCAGGCTTACCTATCTTCTCTCCAACTTTTATGAGAAAGCTCCTATCATAATAATATATGGGTAGGTAGGGAATCCTCACCCAAATAAGGGGGTTTTTCAGGTCATTCTACTTAAGGTCAAAGTTCGGCTTCCATGGTCGGAAGATGAGGTAGTGATTGAAGATCATCCACGGTTCACTGTATTTTGCGAAATCATAGTCCTCAATTGTAGCAAACTTAACTAGGAAAAACCTGTTATCCATTGCCACCAGGTTTATTGCTACTTCCGGTTTCCATAATTAAGTAATTCTCTAAAACTAGGTTTTGGATCCTATAGATCAACCAATAAGTTTTATAAGCAACGTTTGTTCCACGCACTGATTCTACCCTTTCTTCCTAGAGTCGTAGCTTCCTGGGAACAAGGGTCCTCTACCTTTGGTAGTTCATCCGTCATCCAAGACCCGCTTGTTTGTATCCTTCAGCATTGTTAGCCTGGTCGTCCATCGCCTTGTCGCGGGAAAGAGATGGACTTATTCCTTTCTCGAATTTATATGAACGCGCCCACTTCCTTCCCGATTCTTTTGTTACATTCTTTAAAAGGTCTTCTTCTTCGTCTGAATTTACATGAGAGCATTTAGTCTCAACTTCCATGACGGCTAAGGATTTCCATCGAAACCTTATTTATTTCTAATTGTAAATTCACAACATTTACATTAATGCTTTACATTTTTAAAAAAAATCTATGATTAGTTATGAATTACTTTGAAAAAATACAATAAAAAAGGTATAAACTATTAGTTGTGCTGATTTTTGAATTTCACTCGAATATATAAAATACAAGCGTGCGGGTGTCCCAGGAAATTAAAGTTTTTCAAAACTGAAATGACTTGTAAGATCAAACTTCTAATCAGACAATGTAGTATCCTTGGCTCCCTTAACAGTTCTCCCGAATCAAAGTAGAAAATGTTGTACCAATGGAAATATTGAATGAATAAAATGCTGAATAAAAATATTAGATTTCCCTAGGAAGGAATGAAATAACATGGTGTTGGAAAATTGATAGACTTGAATAAAAAAATTGGGGAATAGAATGTCGGAATTTCTAATAAAACATTGGAATTCACTATGAAGGAATGAAATAACATCGTAGACCGAAAATTGACAAAAATTTGGTTGAAACTAGGACATAAAGTACTGAAATGGATGAAATCTGATTGAAAAGGTAGAATTGGCAAAAGCAGACGACATTGCCGAGTCGATTGATTTGTTCATCGAATGATTGTTCATTGATGATTGCTGATTGATGATTGCCTTCCTCGAGCCATGCCCTTTATAGACGCTTTGACTTCGCTTCAAGCCCCTAATTTTCTCCACTTCCACTTTCAAGCCATTGCCAACGCCTTCCATTAGGAAGTTTGTTCCTCAAGTATTTATCCATGTCTCTATTGGTGGAGGTTTGTTCCTCAAGGAATTCCACGCCTACAAAAACCGCCCCAACTCTTGACGCTTATGATATTTTTAGAAAGGCCGAACTTTTCTATGGCTTACCTAAATGGATATGGATCCATTTTATCTAACTTTTACTAATGAGCTTGGGCTTTGGCCTAACCCAACACTAGGTCAAGCCAAATTTTAATTTGGGTGCAAACAATCGCCCCCTACATACATTGTGGCACAAGGGCCATATATGTATTAAAGCCCAAAAAAAAAAAAAAAAAAAAAATTCTCTGGGCTTATTTTCAATCATGAGGCCTAAAATTCAGCTCTTAGCCCATGATGTGGTTCTAATGGCAAGAACAAGCAAAGTCAGATCGAATGAGGAAACAATTATTGATTCTCCAAGGGAAAGTTCCCGTCATCCTCAAGTTCAAACCTCCCGCCTTCATCTTTCTTCCACTAAAGAATGTTGTACCCACGAAGAATAATCATCCTCTTTCTTCTCTAAGCAACCAGATCATATTTTTTCTTTCCAAGAAAGAATTTGTTTTCACTTTTCAAAATTAACCATTTTGTTTTGTTCAAAGAATATTTTTCCTTTCTTTCTCTTATTCCTCGCTTCCATCCAAAATGATCGCTACCATTTTCCGCCATTGTCGCTGGCACCGCGGCTACCATTGACAAGCTCGCCGGCCGCCACCACTCAAAACCGACGCCATTATTGACGGCCGCCAACACCGCCCACCGGCTGTCACGCGTGAATCGCCGCTTCAAATCGACGGGAATCGATACGCCAATGTCGAGCTCTGAAGCACGAATACGATAACCTTGTGGAGTGTCTGCGGTGTCGACACATGGACACACCCGACACGCGCCGATACGCGGTCCGATATGCCACGCGGGCATATCGCTGACCATATAGTAGGTCAAAGACGGATACGGCTTGACATGGCTCGCATATGGCTCGGCTATGACTAATTGATTTTATCGGGCCATTTTCTTTCTTTAAGAAACCTCGACTTTTGCTCTTCTTCCTCAAAGAGTAAAAGACAATTTTTCTTAAAAACACAAAAACCACACACAAGAAACTGGATTACTGAGAAGTGAGAGTGAGTCCTAACGCCAGAGATCGACACGTTGAACCACCGGGGAGTGTGTGCTTAAGTTCTTTATTTTTTATTTTATTTTTAGGCAAGGATCAATCAATGAATCAATTTCTAGTGGTTTTCTTTTTCTTCACTGAAGAAAGATCGTATTTTTTTTTCTCATGAAAACACAAAAAGAAGTCTTAGTGTCTCACTATTGGTGATCACCCAAAGGAAAGTCATCACACGAGGAAGAAAGAAGAATAAAGAAAAAGAAGAGAGGGAAGAAGGGAATAAGAGAGGGGACGTGTACCTTAGGGCAGGGGAGGTGAAAATCCGCCGGAGATTAATGTCACGGGGGCGGCAAAGTGTGGTCAGGTTGTTTCAGTCAAGGGCGTGGAAAGGGGGGTGGAGCTCTGCTGGGGAGTAGGGGAGGAGGAAGAAGTTCCAACCTAGGGAGAAAGCTGGGTGGGCCGCCGTTGGGGAGCTTCCAGCTACCGTATTGGTTCCAAAACTAGAGAGGGTGTCTGCACTGGGTGTGCAAGTCCAAGAATGCCCGATGAGTATGCTTAATTATTGAAGACAGTTATTTGATAAATAATTAAATTTGGTGAGAGAATAAGAAATAGTACAATTTCTTTGTAAGTTCAGAATTCTTCTTTTGTAAATACAAATAATGACAAAAAAATTCATCCATTTATTATTAATTTATTAGCACAATTGTTAACTCTTTAAAAAAACAAAATTAGTGTTCATTTGTCAACTGCCTTTAGAGTGTTTATTGCTTTTATAGTTTATTAAGGAGAAGTGGAGAACAATGATTAGATTGTTTTATAATTTATTTTGAACTTCAATGAATGCAAACATGCAAAATTTATGAATAGCCTAATTCAATTAGGGTTTATGGATGGACCAAAATTAGATTACCGGGCTTGAAATACTTAGATTAATTTAAATGCATGATTATTATTATTTTTTATGATGCGTAATTATACAATGAGTAGTAATTTGAGCCCCTCTCAAGTGATTAAGAATAATCAAGATGACAATGCTCCATTATGGAGGTACGTCACGAGAAGCAAAATCAGTAGTAGGAGGAAATGTTGCTTTTCAATGCAATTTTTGGCATGCAAATATATAAAAGGTCATATTATAGAGTCAAGGCTCACTTGTTGAAATTGTATATCGGGTTGATCTTGTACTAGCAATTTAATGAAAATTTAGTTGAGATGCGAAGGGTGATGGAGGAAGCTCGAACAAAGGTGAAACACCCATCTAAGCAAGTTCCTTTACCCACATCAAGCGCCGGGAACATTCAATTTTGAGAATTCCTCTTCTAGTGCTAGTGCTATTGATCCAAAAAGGAGAAAGGGCCTATTGGATAAATTGAGAATAAGATCTCAATATGGGTGCACGTGAGATACTTCACAAAGAGATAGCTAGGATGTTTT
The DNA here is from genome assembly GCA_016808115.1 of Tetrastigma voinierianum. Lineage (NCBI taxonomy): Eukaryota > Viridiplantae > Streptophyta > Magnoliopsida > Vitales > Vitaceae > Tetrastigma > Tetrastigma voinierianum. The sequence goes on along the minus strand of JAEQBH010007237.1, from coordinate 34,353 downwards.
GGCACCAGGGTGGGTCATTCTTTCACTTTGCTAGAAATCCTTATTATGCTCGTGCCTTAAAAGTGCAAGCCAACTTCCAGGTTATGTCCCACTGTGCTATAATGCATTAAGAACTACATTATCAGAGAAGGAGGAAGAGTAATATTGAGAATATATTGGAACTAATCACAAGACTTGGAATGAGAAAGGAGGAGCAAGCTGGTAAAAGTGATGGATGGTCGATGTTCTCAAAGAAGACCACTTATTAACATCATGGCGGTTTCAGAAAGTGGGCCAATGTTTTTGAAAGCAACAAACTGTGAAGGGGAGACTAAGGACAACCACTTTATAGCTGATTTGTTGATTAACACTATACAAGAGATTGGTCCTCAAAAAGTAGTTCAAGTTGTAACTGATAATGCTGCAGCCTGCAAAGCAACAGGACATATTATGGAAGCAAAGTTTCGGCATATCTTTTGAACCCCGTGTTTGGTTCATACTCTCAATCTTGCTTTGAAGAACATATATGCACCATCAACACACCCAAGATATGATGATGTGATGGAACAATGTGGTCGATTTCTCGGGTTTCAAGTGATGCTTCTTTCATCAAGAATTTCATTATGCATCATGTAATGAGATTGTCAATGTTTAATAATCATTGCAAGTTGAAGTTACTTTCGGTGGCCGATACACGTTTTGCTTCAACTATTGTTATGCTTACACGATTTAAGACAATAAAAAGAGGCTTGGAGCAATTAGTGATAAGTGAAGAATGGGAGATGTATAAAGAAGATGATAGTGAAAGCTAAAGAAGTAAAGGATAAAATCCTAAATGAAGACTTTTGGATGGGTGTAGATGAAGGATCCCGACCCGGATTAACCTCATGAACCCGAGGGGACCTCCCGGCACTCCAATGGATATAGAAACTTTTCCTCAAAACAATCAATTAAAATTATGGAGCGAACCCCTTTACAACTTTAACATATCTTTAGAAAATAATACGGGGCGAAGTGGTAAATTTTTTTCTTTTCTTTTTTTTTTTTTCAAACACTTAGATTTTTCGTAAAATCGGCGTAGTTTTGTTTGTCGGACTTTCCCAAATTTACAAAAACCTGCGAAAACATTTAAAAACACTTCTAATTTTCAATTCTCAACTTCCATTTTAGGACTCCTCGTCCACAACCCAATTAAGCACACAACTCAATCAAGCACACAACTCAATCAAGCAAAATATATACACATATACATTTATTTATTTCAATCATCAAAACATTCAAAACTTCTTCAATTCCATGCACGCTTTATAAAGGATCGGGCTTGAGCCGACTTAATGACCGCCCACGCACTCGGGCCCACCGAGGATTAAAGCCCACGTATTTTTCAAAAATATATACATATATACATATATATGACAAAATATTCAACATATACAATATGCAAAATATATATATACGAGTCACATGCATCGTTCGATGGCTCGACTCATCACAGGGGGATGCTCTACCCACGCACTGCCTCGGTCCCTAAATGTTTTTGAACATACGGAAAAGAGTGAGCTTAAAGGAGCTCATGAGTGTACATTTTCGCTTAGACAACATTTTCGCAGATATCAAAGTAATAAATACTCATACAATTAAAAATCCATTTATGCCTTTAACCTTTCTTTCTACGAACCCAAGGATAAACACACGGTATCACTGCAGCTTCCGGGTACTGACGGTGAGGGACAGTCACATTCCAATCATAACCACTACGCTGCGGAGAAACTCACGCCTTGCATAGGGTTCCAGTTATAGCACCTTATCACGTGTAAGGATATTACACTAAAAATCTATTTCCCTCCCTCTGTTAGTAACTTAATTGTGTTTCCCTCTAAATCCTTACACGCTTAAGGTACCTCACCGATATCACTATAATACTATATGGGGTTAGGGGTAACCATCAGTAAACATTTCTTCAAAATACATTTATAAATCCATTTAAATCCTTTACTTTATCATTAAAACACATACGTATTATTTACACATTTTTTAAACTTTCATAATGCCTTAACATATGCATACATATTTAATATACATATATAAACATTTACATTTTCAAACTTTTCATTTCAACATTAAAAATCTTTCACTTTAAAACTCACTTTCAAAAAATCAGTTTTACACTGCCCTCTTTGTTTCCCGAAACTTGAGCACAACTCCACTACTTTCCCGCCTTGCTTTAGCCTACACACTCAATCCACGACAACCATTAATCATCACAGATAGCGTAAACTTAACGTACTCACACGCCTTCGCCACTTTTGTGGTCACACAACATTCATATAAAGCCAAATTAACAATTTACCCTGAGCACTAAAAAAAAAAACCCTAAATAAAAAACCACCATTTTGGCAACCTTTTTTCCAACAATACTTATGGACTTTATTACCTAAAAAATTATTCAAAAGGTCTTCAAAAATTATGAAACTCTCCAGATCAGTCCTTTATATATCCAATGACATCTCTTTAAATTTTCAATTTAAAATTCCTTCTCTAAAGCCCTCAACCATATAACACAAGTTACAGCATGTTTTTGATGCCAATTTGGTTAACTCACTGAATCACCTACTGTTATCCTTGATTTATGGGATCTTAACTCCATAAATTGGAAATTTTTTCTTCACTCATTTGAAGCTACGGTTCTAAGGTTTCTTCTCCAATTGGAATCACCCAATTTGGATCACCAAAACTCAAGTTATTGTATTTTATATCTAGATTACTCAAATTGACAGAACAGAATCTGCACATAGCTCCACTTGGAAAAATTTCTGGGCACTTTGGGGTTACAATTTGCTTGCACTTCCTTCAGATAACTTATTCCCCTAGAAGTATATTTTACCCATAATTTTGAATCACTCAATTTGGATGAGTGAAACTCCACTTATGACCAAAACACTACAACCATACCCAAAACAGAAAGACAATCAGTGAGCTACACCCAGCTCACCTTTTCAGTCCTGGTATTTGGGAGCCTTAGAGCTATAATTTGCTCTTGGTCCCTTCTATAAATTTGTAGCCTCTATTGCTTATGGTTCTTTACCAATTGGAATCAATCTTATTTTGGATGATTATAACTTAATCTATATCCAACAAGAACAGGGTTTTTACAAAAATTTTGACAAAGATTCCCTTTTAAAACCCAACATCTTTACGCCTATTCCATACCTCAAAAACCACATAAAATCTAACTCAAAACAACTCATTAACACTTGGAATTGTGATTTGGAAATTATACCACAAACCCTAGTGAAAATCTTGGCGAATTCAACCAAAGGTCCACCACCTTCTATAAACCATATAATATGATGATTCCATGTTTATTTGAAACCACCTGGGGTTTTACCTAATAAAACCTCAACAAAATCTAGGGCCTGGGTGACTTTCCTAACCCTAGACAAAGGAGCAACAATTCTCCAAACCAAAACCTTAGGAATCCAAAACACCTACGAATTCAAGACAAAACATACCCCTGGGTTCGGGCCTTCTTCTCCCTCCTTCTCCTTCTTCCTCTTCTTCCCTCTCTTCCTCCTCCTTGCTCTTTTTCTCTCCTCCAAAAACGTGAGCCCTAGCTTTTGTGAGACAAAAAAATGAGTTTGGCTTTTGTTTGTCTCATCACATTTGTAATCCCATTTATACCTTACTTCATTGTTCTTCATCCTTTTAATTTTTTGCAAATCAACTTATTTTATTTCAATTTTTGGCATCCTATCTTCTCACATTATGACTTCCATATCATTTTTTTTTTATACCTTAATTGCAAAAGGGGTCCTTGATCACTTTAATATTGCAAGAAAACTCTTGTTATTTCTATTATGGCCCATCTCTACTCATTTAATGATTTATCCTTATGGCAATTACACTTTACCCTTATTTTAGTACCACAATTCTGGGTTCCATAAATTTATCATTTCATATTTTCATCTTTATTAATAACTCCTAAAAATATTACAAGTTCACTTGGTGTTCTTATACGCCCCTACAGTTACATGTACTGTACACTCTCTCGGGACGGGGCGTTACAGTAGATTATATCCCCAGCTTTACAGCTCCCATGTATGAGATGCTTCGATTAGCTAACACTGACAAACCTTGCCTTCACAATATTTATGAGTGGTGGGATTCGATGATTGAAAAAGTGAAGGAAGCCATTTATAAGAAAGAACATAAAAGCTTCATAGAAAATTCAAGGTATACCAGATTTATTAGCTTTTAAATATTTGGAGTTTTTTAATTGAAAGTTTTAATTATATTTGAACTTATATGAATCGTTTTGTAATTATACTTGCAGGTATTTTGATATTGTGAATGGAGCCTTGGTGAAAAGATGGACTAAAAGCCACACCTCTTTATATTCCTTAGCTTATTCCTTAAATCCAAGGTAATCTTAAGAGTTTAAATTGTAGGCTTTCATAATTTAAATATAAATGATATTCTATAATGTTTAATTTTTTATAAATTATGTCATAACTCAACTTGTAGGTATTATAATCAACAATGATTTGATGAGTCTCATGATCGTGTTCCACCACATCGAGATATGGAAGTAGTAAGAGAAAGAAAAATGTTTTGAGAGATATTTTTCAAATGAAGTTGAAAGGAGGCAAGCAAATGAGGAGTATGCTACTTTTTCTGCATGCTTGGAAGATTTTTCTAGTAGTGATTCCATCAATGACAAGTGGTACATGAGTTCTATTCAATGATGGGTTGTTCATGGAACTTCCACACCAATGCTTCAATCTATAGCATTGAAATTGCTAGGACAACCTTGTTCATCCTCATGTCAGGGAAAGAAATCGAGCATATATAATTTCATTTACTCTATGAAGAGAAACAAGTTGACACCACAAACATCTGAGGACTTGGTTTATGCCCATAACAATCTTCGTCTTCTATTAAGGAGATCTCCAAACTATAATGAAGACGACCTAAATGTGGGACATCGAGGAGAAGATTTTGACTTAATGGATATAGAGAATGCTGGAATTCTTGAGATTGCGGATCTTTCTCTTGATGAACCTGAACTGGAAGCCATTTTATTTGATTCAAAAGGAAATGCTAGTCTTTAGTTTTAATATTACTTATGTTTGTGTTTGAATATTTTTGTAAAACAATGTTTGAGCACTTGTTGTTTATTTATCTAAATTTCTTTTTATGACAATATTCGTAGCGATAATTATTTTTATTTTATCAGATATGCCCCCATCCTGCCGTATCCAGATCCCGATTTTGAAATTTACATGCTCCCGTCCCGCCTTGTCCTCGTCGTGTCATATCTTTGTGGCCGTATCCGTTCCTGCTTCTTAGATCGAGAACGCGATCGCCACGCTTATCGCCGACTTTGCTCTCGCCACATCACCGATCACCCTAACGCTTCCCACCAAATGCCGCCGTCGCTGTTGGCGCTACCGCTGGCCTTCTCGCCTTTGCCGCGTTCTACTCCGCCGAACGCCGCTGCTCCTAACGTGATCGCACGCCATCATCATCACCGCTACTATTGTCGATGTCGGTTCGAGGTCCAACTCTACTGCAAGTTTTGATCTTTTCCCTCCTTGAACGTCACATTGCTTCAACCGTCGAGTCACCGCCATCATTGTCGTTGCTATCAAGGCCCGAATCGGTAGGTACTTCATCGTTTTTCTATGCCTTTCATACAAACTCACTCGACATTTTTGTTTTGCACTACCTTCTATGATGATCATTTCAAAATTTATTTGATGCAATCTTGAAACTTTCTTCATGTAGTTCGGCCATTAGATATATTTTTGAAAATTTTCTCCAAATGCCATATTTGAAACTTTTCTTTGATGCCATTTGACCATTTCAAGGATTTTCTAAAGCACAGGTTTCAAAACTAATCTTGATTGCACTCACTAAAAAAATTCTCCGCTTATTCGACTGCTCAAATTTTTTTAAGTACATACCAAAATGATCTTAAATGCACTCTCAAAAAAAAAAATTCTTTTGATGCCATTTGACTGTTTCAAAAATTTTTTGGAGTCCAGATTTTGAAAAATATCTTGAATACACTCTTAAAAAAAAAATAAAAAAAATTCCTCTATAGTAGTTCTGTTGTTTTGATTTTTTTTTTTTAAGTGAACATATTGAAAATCATCTTGAATACACTCTCAAAAAAAAGAAAAAAGAAAAAAATCTTTTGATGCCTTTTGGCTGTTTCGAAAAATTTCTAAAGTACAAACTGAATGATTTTTAACAAAGCTTTTGTTATAGGTTAAGTGACCTTTCACCTAAACTTGAACTTTTCTTTGGCAGACTGTAGGCTGTGTCCATTGCCAAAGAATTTCGATTTATCTACAAGTGGAAACGACTTATAGGTAACTCTAAACCACTGCCAGATAGACTTTTTCCATGTTTTCCATATTCTTGCATGTTTCTCGACTTTGTAGCCTGAGATTTAGACTTTTATCATGATTGTAACTTTCCTCGATTTGTTTCCTTAGGAATTTCTCGTGTTGTTCAATGGCTTCCACCTTGATCCCATCTTCATCAAGGTAATCCAATCATGTGCTCATTTTTTCTTGACTCGCACTGACTTGATATAATTTTTTCTTTACAGTACTGTTCTTCCTCCTTTTATTGGGCCATAGTTTACACATTTCCTTAGAGAAGTATCTTCTTCTCCACCTAATTTCCTTTTCCATTGAGATCGACAACCGAACTACTTCTGGGAAGGTTAAGTGGCCCAGAACACAACCAAATCAAGGCTAAGGGCTTTAGATGGACGTGGGGTTGCATGAGTAACTAGATTGTCCACACAATTAGAGGAATTTCATGTATCATCGGGGGATTGAGTAGTTTATTCATCTTACCACTATAAACACTTCCTTGATGTGGAATTAATGAGTGTGGTGCTAAAATTTTGGTCTAGGAGTATTAACTCTTCCCGCCTCCTTTCGCCCTATTTCCATCACATCGAGGATATTACTATTCTCACCGGCTTACATTCTGGTAGGCGATGGCTATGGCCCCGCTTTGGATATTCGTGGATCTTCCCTCCCAATTATTGAGGTTTCCTTTACCACTCAGACTTTGTACTCTGCCACTATCCGAAATGGCATGATGTCACTGGGGATTCCATCCATCACGAGCATGTCGAAGTTCTCAGGTCCTCTTATGAAAATATATTTTCCACCCGAAAACCAACCATTGAGTATTTACCCTGGCAAAGACACTTTGCTCTAAGTCACATAGTGCCTGTAGGCACTTTACTCTTAGCCTCACGATCAAGCCATGAGTAAGTGCGTGTTTGATGAGCCTCCTTACCATCGAAGCCATGGTGCCTTATGGTTTGTATGGGATGCACTGGGTTGCATATTTTCCAGAGCTTTTGGACAGGTAACCTACTTCTTTTAAGACTTTGGGACTCTATGTAGTGCATTCTCTACGTACTATGCCCTCTGATGATCTTATGTCCTTTTTCTTGAGTTAGGTAGATCGAGCATTGGTACACTTGTTTTTGAAGCCTGATTCTATACATATTTAAGCTTGGAATAAGATTATGGCTTACTCTCAACCATATTTTCATGATTTTGAGAGTTCTATAGCCTATTCTATTGCCATTTGTAGATTACTTATTTCAAGGGGTTGCTTCGCCTTTTCTTCTTCACTGTCTACACCTTTAACTACAACTATATTTCCTTGTCTTCGTGGGCTCCACCAAGCTTCTGCTTTCACCAGCCATCTCGCTTTACCTCCCTTGCCATCTATTCAACCAAATTTGGAGTTTGTGCAGAAGCTGGTTAATTAGTATCAAACTCTTCTTGCTCCATTGGGATTACCTCTTATCCATGGCAATAACTCTTCTCTTCTTGGTGGAATGTCAAATTTGACGAGCTCCTTAGTTATTGTTTGCCCACTGTAGGTAAAAGAATTATTTGTTGGATTTGTATTCATAAATTTACCTTATTCTTATCCAGTTTCCCCTTTCTCTACACGATTAACTTCTTCTCCTAGTAGGCCTACTAAGAAACTCAAGATGGCCGAGAAAAAAAACATCGCTTCCAGTAGTCAGCCTAAAAAGTCCAAGCTCCCTGAAAATGTGAGGACTCCTTCCAACCTACGATATTTTTTGCATAGGCCAGCCCATCAATTTGATTTCTCCAATACTATTGATGATTCCATTGACGTTGAAGAAGTGGAAGATCACTCTGAGAGTAGTGAGCAAGAGTCAACCTTTGGAGAAAAGGCCTCAAGTGAGGAAGATTCCAAGGATATTAGTAATGCACCTAGTTCAGAGACAAAGATGGCAGAAGACCCTTTGGATGAAAGGGCCACCACTATTAGAGAAGGCTAGTATGAGCATACTTCTCAGCCTACTCCCTCTCCAGTTTGTTCTCCATCTTTATCTTTCTTACACTTTCATTCCTTCAAGTGCCTTTATATTTTCCATTTCTTCAAGCTTTATTGAGGTTAACTTTTCAAATAGAGATAGAGATAGACATGTCTTGGATTTGTCTTTTTTGGACCAGACCACTCATGCTCCTCAGTCCTCAGTGCGTCCTCTTAATGACTCAAATGTGGCTGCTATTCACTCTACTGTGAGCCATTTTCTTGGCTTGGATCTACTTTCCCCATCCACAAGTCAGAAGGATGTTTTCTATGTAGCTCTAGCGGTGTTAGTATCAGCTTCCAAAGCGCCACAGTCCAAGGTGTTTATATGAGAGACCGTAGCTCAAGCTTCTTATATTTTCCCCGCAATTGATCATGCTATGAAGTTCAACATAGAGATTTCCTCCAAATTGGATGCTTTAAAAGTACAGAAGATAGTTTTTGAACAGGCCTAACTTTCTAAGAAACAAGCTACCTAGCGGTTGAGTGAGCTAGGCATTTAATATGATGCTCAGTAGCTAAGACGTGATATCACTCGAAGAACCTGAGATGTGTATGGGCTAAGCTAACCATTTTCGTGGAGCAGGGCGAAGCTTCATAAAGGCTTAGCCGCTGAAAGACCAGAAAGAGTTGAGTCCTTAGCCACTCTAGCTTCTGTGAAGAGGCAATGAGATTAGCTTCAGAATTGCAAAGAATTGATTCATCTCGCCAACATTACCTTGGCTACTGGGATTTTCTCTATTCTTTTTATTTCTCCATGATATGATTTTGACACTTTTGAACAATCACCTAATGAAACTTTGATTTGGGAAATTTGTAGCCATTTGTTTGTAATTTTTTCAATTGTAAAGCTTCCTTTGCACATTCTTTTTTGTACTATCTTCTATGTGCTTTCAGAATCTCTCAAATGTACCATAAGAAGCTGGACTTGTTTAAGGTATATTATAAGCTAAAATGGAATTTTTCGGAAATAAAATAAGTGACCAAATGAATATTGTGAGACAAGGGGTAGAGTGGTCATTACCACTTGAGGACATAAATGGCATAAATCAATAAGTTTATATGCAATTATGGAATTTGAGAAAAGATGGGATGCCAAAGTATAATATGTATAAGTTAGATTGAGATTAATAAAGAGAGAAAGGGCTAAATAGCAAAAATGGGAAAATAAGCCAAAAATGGGTTTTATTTGTCTTGGCCAAACATGGCCTTAAGTCAAAAATCTGGATAAGAGCAATTGGTCTCTCATTTTGAGAGACCAAAAACGTAGAGAAGAGGAAAGGAGAGAAGAAGAGGAAGAGGAAGAGAAGAAGAAGAGAAGCCAAGCAAAAAGGTATGGATACATGAATTTTGCATGGATTTTGGTATGATTTTCAGATACAACCACGGCCTGCTAGGGTTTTCTTTGAGATTAATTTAATTTCTTTTTCTAGGGTTTTGTTAGAATACATCCTAACTCTAGATTTAAGGGAAGTTTGGTTGAAAAACTCAGCTGATAATGATTAGATATGAAATCCTTCACAATTCCAAGGTTTTGTAGAATTGGGTGAATTTTGGTATGAATCCTTGGATTCTTTGGCAAATTAAAAGTGTTTGGGGAGTTGTTTGGAGGGTTTTCATGTTAATTTTTGATGAAGAGTGGAATAGAAGAGAATTTTGGAAGAAAAGTGCATGAAAAATGGTGAAAGTTACTCATCTGGGCAAATTTTCAAGATCGTACCGAAGACACTCTTGAGCTGCATCGGTACAGTCATGCAAAGAGAAAACTGTACCAAGACAGCCCAAACTCGTACCGGTACAGCCCTCCAATCGAACCTCAGACTCGCAGACAAAAGGAGCTAAATTCTGAGACTGATTGCTCTTATTTTGACCAAAGGTTCGCATTTTCGCCATAACTTGCTCATTTCGATCCGATTCGAAAGTGATTCAAGTTGTTGGTTGTAACTAGACATCATGGAGAACCAAACATCTTGAAATAGGTACCCTTTGAATTCTCGATTCTATGGCCCAAAATTCACTCAAAGTGGGGCTATGTTCAAGCCAATTCCCATGTTTCAGCTAATTACGTAGTAGTCCCTATTGCTTAGGGACATAACTTGGAGTTCCTGTCTCGATTTGGTGGATTCTAGTTGAGAGAACCCATAGCACCTTAGCTTGAAAGGAGTACAAAGAACCAGTGTCAAAAATGAAGGATCCCGACCCGAATTAACCTCATGAACCCGAGGGGACCTCCCGGCACTCCAATGGATATAGAAACTTTTCCTCAAAACCATCAAATAATATCCATGGAGCGAACCCCTTTACAATCCTTAACATATCTTTAGAAAATAATGCGGAAGAGAAGTGGTAAATTTTTTTTTTCTTTTCATTTTTTTTTTCAAACACTTAGATTTTTCAGAAAAATCGGCTAGAGTTTCCTCTGTTTTTCGGACTTTCCTAAATTTACAAATACCTGCATAAGCATTTAAAAAAACACTTCTAATCTTCCAATTTTCAACTTCCATTTTAGGACTCCTCGTCCACAACTCAATCAACACAATATATACCTTTATATACATTTATTCATTTCAATCATCAAAACATTCAAACTTCTTCAATTCCATGCACTATGTGATCGGGGCTCTGTCTGACTTAAGCCGACCACCTAAGTGAAGTCTATTTCTCAAAATATATCCATATATGCATTTTATACATGACAAATTATTCGACATATAAAATAAGAAACTATTTATACGATGCAACACATGCGCGTCGTCTCGATAGCTCGACTCATCGCACAGAGGATACTTACCGGCGCACTGCCTCGGATCTTGAAAATATTTTTGAAACATATGGAAAGAATTTGCTAAAGAGCCCAATGAGCGTACATTTCTCATTAAGATAACATTTTCAAGATATATCAAAAGTAATGCATACTTATACATTTAAAATCCATTTATGCCTTAAACTTTCTTTCTTTCTTTCTTTCTTTCGATGGAACCCAGTGGAATAACACACCATCAGCTTCTGCACTATTGGGAGGGACAGAATATTCACTATAACCTGATATTTACGCGGAGAAACTCATGCTTTGTATAGTTCCAAATATAGCACCTATCACGTGTAAGGATATTACTCTAAACACCCATTTCCCTCCCTCGCTTAGTAACCTATAACTTCACCCCCTAAATCCTTACACGCCTAAGGTACTCACGATATCGTCATACCGGCCATATGGGGTTAGGGTAACCATCAAGAAAAACATTTATCAAAATACATTTATAAATCCATTTAAATCCTTTTACTTTATCATGAAAACTCATATATATATGAAAATATACATATGCATTCTTTACACATTTTTATACTTCCATAATGCCTTAACATATACGTACATATACAGATTTAATATAAAATCCATTTATTTAGGCAAAATAAAACATTTCCATATGCCTTAACATAAACTTCCATATGCTCAACATTTATATAAACATTTCCATTAAACTTTTCAGTTTAACATTAAAACCATTCACCTTTAAACCTCAATTTTCAAGATATCATTTTTACACTCATAGTTCACCACTCAATCCCGCTTGCTTCTCGTCGAATCCTCGTTTCCTGTCCGATTGTCCTTTTCACCTTTTTCAAGAAACCACAATTACACATTAATCATAACTTCCATTTTAATCCACCATACACATTCATTTAAAGCCAAATGAACAAATTACCCTTAAGCACTAAAAACCCACTCATTTTGGCCAACCTTTTTCCAACAATACTCTATAGACTTTATGACTCAAAAATTATTTAAACGGTCTTCAAAATTATGAAACTCTCCAGATCAGTCCTTTATATATCCAATGACATCTCTTTAAATTTTCAATTTAAAATTCCTTCTCTAAAGCCCTCAACCACATAACACAAGTTACAGCATGTTTTTGATGCCAACTTGGTTAACTCACTGAATCACCTACTGTTATCCTTGATTTATGGATCTTAACTCCATAAATTGGAAATTGTTTCTTGACTCATTTGAAGCTATGGTTATATGGGTTTCTTCCTCCAATTGGAATCACCCAATTTGATCACCAAAACTCAAGTTATTGTATTTTACATCTAGATGACTCAATTTGGCAGAACAGAATCTGCACATAGCTCCACTTTGATACAAATTTATGGGCACTTTTAGGTTACAATTTGCATGCACTTTATTCAGATAACTTTTTCCCCTAAAAGTCTATTTTACCCAGAGTTTTGAATCACTCAATTTGGATGAGTGAAACTCCACTTATGGCCAAAACACTACAACTATACCCAAAACAGAGCAAAATCAGTGAGCTACACGAGCTCACCTTTCAGTTCGTATTTGGGAGCCTTAGAGATACAATTTACTCTTGGTCCCTTCTATACATTTGTATCAATATCTCTTATGGTTCTTTACCAATTGGAATCAATTCATTTGGATGATTCTAACTTAATCTATAGCCAAAACAAAAACAGGGGTTTTACAGAAATTTTGACAGCATTCCCTTTACTTTACCCAACATTCTCCTTTTTACAACTATTCCATAATACCTCAATTTCATTAATCCCTAACCAATTTCAACATATCATACCAAATTCAACATCAAACCCTAACCATTTACTCACTTGATTTTTCAAACCCTAACCTAATCCATTTCTTTCTAATTTATATCAAAATCATCATGATTCAACCTAACACACACCTTCTACCATCCATACAAGAAAATCAAAGCATTAGGTATGGAAAACATCAAAATCCAACTTTCCCAATTCATTAAAAACTTACTTGTTCTTGGTTTTCCTTGGCTCCTCTCTCTTGATTCCACTTGTAGATCACTTGAAAAGCTTGAAGAAGGAGAAAAAAATCACATCTCCCCTTGCTCCACCTTAGCCCTCACACGTTTTCTCCCTTCTCCTTTCTCTCCTTTCTTTTCCTTTTCTTCCTCTTTCTCTCATACGATTTGTTCCTCTCCTCTTTTGGAGCAAACTTTCATTTTTGCTTTATATTTTGACCCACATAATTTTGCTAAATTGCACTTGAGCCCAAAGAACTATTGCCAGACAAGTGACTTACACATGTCACCTTGTCATTGGTCCATTCTAATTAATCACAAATCCATTAACCTATTATTTTAATCATAACTTAAATCCATTAAGAAAAAGTTGTTGACGACTCTCACAAGAAAATATCTCCCTTTATAGCCAGATTTATCTCTCGCCATCTTATACCGCTTATACCGATTAAATGTCAAAATATTCTATGGTCGTCTAAACTTCAAATTGACCATGAAATACTGTAATTAAATCCTTCACATCGGATTCCGTGCTCAAATCAACGAAACGATTTAAAATCATTAAAATCGTGAACCTAATAATAACAGACATTATCCAAATTACGTCGTGATCGCCTCGAAAACTATCCAGAACGACTGCTTTCACCGCTTCAGCCATAGACTCTATGATTATTTTCGGACATTTTCGTATTTTCGGCCTAATTTCCGAAAAATATCAGCGCAGGCTCCGAATTTCAGTTCGGAAATCACTATTCACTTAAATCTTCAATTCTCTTCTAAATATCAGTTCAAAGTCATAGGAATTGAAATTTATTAAAAATTCCTTTGCAAACCCCTCTATCCGGATATAATAAGAAAAATCACATTCCTTAGTGGCATTCTATGGTTCTTCAAAATTTCACTTCTTATGCCCAAATGACGCCCGGAGCCGTTTCTAAATTTAATCTACCTCGCTTCTAAATATCAACCCTAATCAATTAAAAACTATTATTATAACATTCAATCAAAGGAGTTTTACAAAAATGGATTCAAGATCGAAATGGGTATTTCAAACTGCCTCGAGTGTAAAATCGACATAAACTGACTAGTTTGACATGAAATGGCCATAACTTTAGTTTGATGATCCAATTAAATGATTCCAATTTCTAAGTAAATAGATTCACAGAGGACAAGAATACATGAATGATGTGCGAATACATAGGCATCATATCACATAAGTATATGAAATGCCATATGTAATAGTAATCAGAAAAATATCGAAATGCAAATGTATAGCCGTGGTTCATGCAACATGAATATGATATGAAATATGAAAACAAACTCAAACATGAACATGAATGATGAAAAGCAGCGTTGAACACGCACGTGATTAAGATATTACTTATGAGTTCAAAGACATATGATAGTATAACTACCTAGGACCGAAAATGAATGAGTGGACGTCCCGCTTAGTGCTTCAAGACTCCCGATTAGTGCTATGACACCCGTCGCACCCAGATCTGATTAGTGCTACTAAGACTCTACTTAGTACTTCTGATCCCGATTAGTGCTACTCAAGATTCCTCGCTCAAGCATTTCCTAAGACTCGATTAGTGCTACAACATTCCGCCAAGACTTGGTACTCCGTTTGGTGCTACGACACCAAGATCAGACAGGTAATCTTCAGCATTATTATTGTGTCACAGCCCTACCTTATTTCTTATGATTGGTCCGTAGTCAAACGCTTATATGATAAGACTCGAATAAAGAATAAGAGTAAAGAATCAACATGGTAAAGTTCCTCAATGCATCTACGGTACCAGACTGGCCTGCAAGACGGCGGGGTAATATGTACAAGTAAAATCTCTGTAGTACCTACGAGTACTTCCGTATAATGAATCTGTGTACTACCTACGGATACTTTTGTACACTAATAAGCTCCGTATAAGATCCGAAGTACAAGAATATGCTCCGTAATACACGTATAAGATCTGAAATACAAGAATAAGTATAAGTCCAAGAATACCCACTGCAATTTCAGATTTGTTCCTCAGAGTACCCACGTACTTTGCATCGCAAAATCTCCGTAGTACCTACTCGTACTTCTCGCATCTGCGAATATAAGTACAAGTTCAGAGTACCATGGGCAATTTCCGTATCGATAAAATAAGTATAGTTCAGAGTACCTAAGGGTACTCTGTATAAGGATAGGTTTCAGAGGTACCTACGTACCTCCGAACAAGTGTAACTCCTCAATATGATTAAGGATATAAACCGATAACCGCTTGTTTTTAGATATGTCTAATCCATGAATCCAAAGATATGCATCGCTTGCGGATCCGGTACCTACCATTGCACTAATGTCCCGTGACCGCTGCAAGTCCGCTCTAACTCAGATGTGATATGATTCTGATATGTTCCGACTTATCGTACCTACGGGTACCTTCGCACAAGAATAAAATCCGAAATACAAGAATCAGTTATGTAACACAAGTATAAGATCTGTAAGACAAGTACATGTTCCGTAATACAAGTATAAGATCCGAAATACAAGAATAAGATCAGAAATACAAGAATAAGCTCTGTAACACAAGTATAAGATCCGTAAGACAAGTATATGCTCTGTAAGACAAGTATAAGATCTGAAATACATGTATAAGTTCTGTAATACAAGTATAAGATCTGAAATACAAGAATAAGTTTAGTAATACAAGTATAAGTTCCGTAAGACCAGGATATGCTTCGTAGTACAAGTATAAGCTACAAAGTACCAGTATAAGTTTTGTAGTACTTACAGGTACTTCCGTATAAGGATAAGTTCCGCAGAATACCAAGAGATAATGTCAGAATATCTCTCGTAGTACCTACGGTATTCCTCCAAACAAGTGTACTCCGTATTATAAGTATAAGCCCTATCGTATAAGTATAAGCCCTCAGAGTACCTAAGGGCACTCAGAGTAAGCATAAGTTCGTAAACTCCTAATGAGATCCGAGATAGATATAAGTACCCAAAAGACATGTATAAGTATATCCGTATAAGCATAAACTCAGAATTCCTACGGAGATCCTCGAACAAGTATAAGATAGATAGAAGTATGAGTACGTGATAAGTACTCCTCTCGCTCTGCGACATGTATGTTCGCATCGTGATTTATGAATCCGAATAAGTATGTGTCTTAGGAAATAAGTATAAGTATGTGACTGGGCAGTGAGATCTAATAAGAATAAGTCCGCTATCGCTGTAAGATCCGAGTAAGTATAAGTTCAAGCATCAGAGACGAGATATGAACAAGCATAAGTTCGTTACAAGGATAATTATGTACGTAAACTGCTATATGAATTCAAGATTCTCGAGATCCGGTTATTGTTATATGATTATTATGGATTCAAGATAAGTGCATGTGTTTCATATAAGTCATATGTTTCCACTAAGCGCAGTTTAGCAAGGGTTTTAATCCGTGTAGGTACAGGAGAAGACGTCCCGATCTTCGCATAGCGCCCCAGCCAACACACTAAGAGGGTTCATCACGCATGTCCTTCCGCACTCCTCGATTTGTAAATGTATAAGTACGCTTTTGTATATGTGAATGGGACTCAAGATATGTGTATAGATTTTGATGGACACCCTCTCGTGGTAGTTCTTTGTATATGTTCTATATGATATTTTGATTCAAGTATAAAAAAAAAAAAAAAAAAAAAAGCGTAAAGAGTCCCAAGATATAGTTTTTTGCGCCTCTAACTTGATTCGATCCAGCCAATCGGCCTGACTGAACTCGGTGTGATACTTTTTGTACTATAGCCTATGATAACAAAATGATTGTCTTGAGGCTATTTTGATCCCTTTCTAACCCTTGCTAGTGGCCACCGGTCATCATTTAAGTGGGATTCGGGAGGGAGATTTCTGGGATGTATTCTCAGGATAAAACTCATTGAACGCTGCACAACCGCACTTACAGTCATGACATTGCATTAGTGGATCAAGGTGACACTAGGCCTACCTTTGGATGGGTGTTGATGCTTGTGGAATGATTGTTTGCGGAGAATTTATTGAACACTAACACACGTACACCTACAACATGACATCAGAGATTAGTGGATCAAGGTGGCTCTAGATCTACCTTTCGATGTGTTGATGTTTTATGGAATAATTTCTTATGGAAAGCTCATTGAACATTAGCACATGCACACCTACAACCATGACATTGTATTAGTGAATCAAGGTGGCATTAGGCCTACCTTTGGATGTGTGTTGGATGTTGATGTGATTATGGAATGACGTATTGCTCTATTGTTGGATTAAAGTGGTCATTGGACCTACTTTTGAGAATATATATACTGCATTTATCAGGTACTGCTTTGGAGAAATTTGAAAAAATAGTGGCTAAAAAGCTTATTGATATATATCGAATAGGTATCTTGTTGGAGAAAACTTGAATGCTTGAGGAATTAGTGGCTAAAAACCTTCTTTTACCCAAAACGTAGAATATAATAAATTATTATGCTAGAGAAAACTTGAATGCTTGAGGAAACAATATCTAAAAAGCTTACGTTTACCCAAAACATAGAATATAACATTTCTCTAACATAATTCCAATAAAGGCCATAGAATCGGCCTAATTATGTTGGGAAGTTCTTACAATTTCCCACATGGTAGGGAAATACTTCTTAAGGTATTTCCCATTGATGAACCTCTTGTGTGATTCTCCTTGTAGGTTTGCTAACCAGTATGCGTTTCTAGGTAGTACTTGATGTACTTTGAAGGGTCCCTTCCAATTGGGAGACCATTTGCCCAATTCTCTGTCTTTGGAACCAACTGGTAGTATAATCTTCCAAACAAGATCTTCTACTTCAAAGCTCTTTCCCTTGACTCTCTTGTTGTAAGTCTGAACTACTTCATTTTTCTAAACCAACATATAGTTGAAAGCTTGCATTCTTCTATCGTCTACAGATTCGAGTTCCATTATCATGGCTTCACTATACTTTTGAGAAGTAAGGCCATTTTTGCTTAGAAACTCTTAGAGAAGGCACCACCACTTCCATTGGGAGTACTCCATCTTGTCCATAAGTTAGAGAAAAAAGACTTACCCTTATAACTCCTTTTTAAGTTCCCGTAGCCTACAATGCTCGAAAAAAAAAAATATTGTGCGTACCTCTAGGATTCTCCTCTAGCATTTTCTCTAAGATCCCTATTAACACTTTGTTGGATGCTTCTGATTCTTAATTGGCTTGAGCATAGAAAGGAGTTGATATGATAAATT
The DNA here is from genome assembly GCA_016808115.1 of Tetrastigma voinierianum. Classification (NCBI taxonomy): domain Eukaryota; kingdom Viridiplantae; phylum Streptophyta; class Magnoliopsida; order Vitales; family Vitaceae; genus Tetrastigma; species Tetrastigma voinierianum. The sequence continues at coordinate 15,950 of JAEQBH010007237.1, read as the reverse complement.
GTATCCTATAATCTATAGCTGAGTAATTCATCTCTTCTCCACAAACATCGCCTTGATCGGGTAGTAATAAACTAGGGAATTCTAAACCAATGAATATTTTGCTCCTTGATGAACTGAATCACATCCTTATGTTCTACTTTCTTTAATGGTATTGATAAGGATGAATCGTATTAGCATTTACAGTGTGTTTCTCATGTGTTTATGTAACCTAAATACTAGATTCACACCCTTATTCGTAAATATTACACTAATCTCTCATTTGTGTGAGTTTTGCAGGTATTCAAAGTAAATCAAGTAAAGAAAAGAGAAAAAATTTAAGAAGGCAGAACTTGCAACTAGAGGCACTCATTTGCCAAGGCGAAGGACATCTTTGTAGTGGCGAAGCGGTTCGCTAAGGCGAAGATAAATCTTCGCTACTGAGAAGCTGAAGATCTTTCAACATGTAAATTTTCTCGGGCTCGGCCATGGGCGCGAAGGTCAACCTTTGCCTCAATGAATGAGTTCGTAGCTGCGAAGGACCCCTCTCGCCAAGACAAAGAAGGAACATCCCCGCACACATGATTCCTGCTCGGCTAAGGCGAATCCTATCCGCAAGGTGAAGGTAGAACACTCGTGATTGAAGACACTGTTTTCGCTAAGCGAAGGACTCTTCGCCAAGGTGAAGGATTTCGGGTTAGGGCAAGAATGCTGCCATTTTGGCCTAATCTTGGGCCAATTTTCCCAATGCTATAAATACCATATTCGTAACACCTCTAGGGCAACTTGGAGAGGGCTTAGAGGCTTGAACATTCTACTTTAGGTTTCTCTCTCTAAGCTCATACTTTTAGGGCTCAGAGATTTTTCTTAGATTTTTAGGTTGTTTTTGGAGCTAAGTTGCAAGATCCAGTTGCTAGAGGACCAAGAGGCTTGAACATTTCCCATTTCTAGGTTTGCTCATACTTTTAGGGTTTCAGAGATTTTCTTAGATTTTTATCTTGTTTGGAGCTGTTGTAAGATCTAGCTACTAAGTCACATTGACCGAGAGGTGACCAATGTGAAGCCTTAAGGATCGATTTACCTTAGAACAAGTATCACATTGTTTGACCTTGATGGACCGAAAGGAGAATAGAGATTATGTGTGAGAAATTGAGGAGAGACTCGAAAGAGTGAACCTTATACATAGTTCCTTTGGTAAGCACAAGAGTATTTTCACGAATTTAGCACTCTATGAATATAGTTTCATAAATGCAATGGAGACAACCAGCCCTAGTATCATTTTTAAAATTTTTTCTTACAACTTAATCCAATCATTTGCTAATCTTTTAGAGTAGATTTTTAGTTTAACTTTTAGTTAACACTAAATCATAATCGTTTATTTCACTTAAATAGTAAAATTCTAGAGTGCTAGGTACTTAATCCTCACTTAAGCCATCCCTTCCATGCGGTTCACAATATCTAAGGTTTTAAAGCCACCATTTTACTTGTGACCTGTACACTTGTGTGGTTTTGGTTGATTTTTTACCAAACTTTATATAACAATTTAAAACAACCAAACAGTACCGCTCCACTCACTAAATGAAATAGTCAGAAATAATTAAGATGAAGCTATGCCTTTTTGATGACGATGGATGAATTTTCCTAATTAGGTCCATGGCCAATCCTCTGAACGACCATGACTTTACTATTGAATATAATTCAACAACAGAGATCCTCTACATGCTTCCATATTTCTGGTATTGTTGACAACCTTTAGAGTAGGTGATATAGTCTTTAGAATGGTTGGCCAAAAATAGCTTTGTCTTCTAATTAACTAACACATCTTTTACCCACTGATAGAGCTCCACAACCCTTCATGAACTTGCCTCATAACTTCCATATCTTTCCTGAAAAGATAAGCACTTTTGAGTAATAACCCATCAAGTCCTTTTTTGTATAGTTCATCTAGTAGAACAAAATTCTGAGCTTGAGCCTTCGTTCTGTGGGGAACCCTCTTGTTTAGATTCTCTAAATATTCTTCGAACTCTTTTCTCTAATCTCCAACAATGTTCATATCATTATTAAATATTTCTAGGTTGATCCCTTTTTCGAAAATTGAAGGGTGATTCTTCTTCTCTATCATGATGAGTTTATAGGTCAATTCTTCACCCATTTTTACACTAGAGGCTATTTGAGCAAGTTCATCAGCCTCCCAGTTTGACTCCCTAGGCACATGTTCAAGTTCCACATTATTAAAGGAGTCTAACAATTGAAATTTATTAAAGACAAAATAAGGTGATAAAAGCAAACTGTTGCATTTACACTCCCTTGTTAGGTACCGAAGTACCAATTGAGAATCTTCAATGACTCGAACATCTTTTTCCCTAAGGTCTAGTAGGATCTCTAATCTAATCACCAAGGCTTCATACTCGCCTGATCATTGCGCATTTAAAGGCCGACGGAAAGACAATGTTGTCGTTACTCCCCATCAATTGACCACTACTATTCCTACAATTTTCAATTGAATTCCTCAATGCTCAACCATCAAATTTGGAGGATCTCGAGCTTCATTTTTGCTCCATAAATTCCGGCTCCACACTTAGTTCGCCCCAATCTCGAAGGAAGGATGATCAAATTAGAAATCTACTGCTTTTGTCTCTTTGATTGATTTCTCATGTGAAAATAAACCAACTAAATTCGACAGCAAGGGACCATTTACCAATCCTCTCTATAATTAGTGGTCGATTAAGCATGTACGTCATAAGGTTAGTCTAAGAAACCACATACACTTGAGACTTGATCAAGTAATGTCTTAGTTTGGTACGTGCAATGTATAGGGTTAAACCTAAATTTTCAATTTGGGTATATCTTGTTTCTACTGGATTTAAGACCCTACTCAAATAATACACAAAATGCTCACGGCCTTTAGAATTATTTTGTGCCAAAAGACAACACATTGACTCATTTGCGACTGAAATATATAATTTAAGTAGATGGCCTTGTAATAGGAGGCATTAAAACAAGAGGTTTAGAGATAATGCTTTCTGTAATTGCATAGCTAACAAAGACCCGCTAAGTCCCCCGGCAACAATGCTAAAAACTTTTTCAGTAATTGGCGTAGGTACCAAAGATTGTGTTAAGTCCCCGACAACGGCGTTAAAACTTGTTCGCGATTTTCGCAGTTTACGACGCATAAGTAATTTAAAGGACTAACTCAGTCCAGAGTATCGCATCCCAAAGGGAAGGTGTCGTTTAGCAAGGATTGAGTACCTATTACTAATGCTGCTCACTATTTGAGCGACCAAATGGTTGGGTGAAAAAGGGTTTCCTAAACTAAATTAAAAAGAAAACAAAAGAAAAGAAAATAGGTTGTGATCAATGTCCACTCACAAGGAATGGAGCAATATTAGGAATATAACTGATGAGTGCCTAAAACACTCAGGTTATACCCGCGTCGGTCTTACATTTTTAGCGTTATTTTACATTTAAATACATATTTTTATAGCCTAATACCTGATTAGTGCAATTGATGTGAGTGCAGCAATTCGGCACTAAAAGAGCGCTTGGAAGCCGCTCGAGCAGAGACCGTGCGTACAAAGATGGCTGCAACGTCATGACGTCCCAACGTCGCGACGTCCCCACGTCGTGACGCCCCAACGTCGCGACGTTGGGTCAACTAATTTAAAAGTCAACAAGTGGCAACGTCGCGACGCCTCAACGTCGCGACGTCAGTGCGAGTTTTGTCTTCTCACCATTAAAAGCGTAAAGGCTGCACTCCGAGGTATCAGAATCGCACGAACTAGTATGCGAAATCAGAGCAGAGTGACATAGATCTCAAAGAAGAGCACGTGATTTGTATTTTTCTTCTCGTTCTGGGATAATAGAACTGATGTTTTATATCACATATTGGTATTTTCTCTTATTCATCATGTTCTAGATTTATACTCTGTGGGTATCATGAACCCTATCACATTCGAATGGATTAAAGTTTATTAATTTATATAATTCATTGATTTATGATTCATTATCGTCCGCTTTACATCCGCGAATCAATTACATTTAGCGATGTTCGGGCCAACATTAGTGTGACCATACTTAGAGATCCGAGATTCGAGAGATGAGGATACCTAGGATATGAGTAGAGCAAATTTTCTGCTGATTCTAAGATAGAGATATTCGAACCCGAAGGTGGCAATTAAGGCTAGAACATTAAAGCATTTTTGAGTACCGAGTCAGTAGAGATACACTCAACTCTACTAACAGATAAAGGAATACACCCGAGAGAGGGTATCTCTGTAGCAAGATCATCTATGTATTAATAAATCATAAATAAACTGAAGAATATTATCTTTAAGAAATAATCCATCGAAAGTGGCAGGGGGAGACAAAGCCCTAGTCTCCATTACATAGTAATTCATTCAGATTAGTTTGCTTAGTTTATATTCAGACACTAGTACCCTTTCACACAATACGTATATCCAGATAATATTTGAAAAGCAAATCTCTGTAGTCACCACACCTATCCCCGTGGATCGATATCTGTACCATTGGTACACTATATTACTTGGGGCGACGCGTGCACTCACAAGACATAGGCGCATTTTACACACCACGCTTTCTACTCACATCAACTCCAAGGAAAGATTCTAGGGTTGATTGTCTCCATTGATGCATTTATGATTTATATTCATTAAGCATTGATTAAGTGAACGTACACTTGCGCATGTCCGATGTGAGGTTTACGCTTTCGCGTCTCCCCTCAAATTCTCACACCCACCCACTATTCTCCTTTCGATTCATTTAGGTCATGAAGCATGGTGCTTTTATAAGGCAGTGCTTTCCTTGGGAACCCTATTGGTCACCTCTCGGTCCATACAATAGGACTACCCGGACTACGCTTGGATTGATCACCTCTCGATCCATATGATCCTCACATAATGCTGAGATGGTGCTACTCCTAATGAAATCCATCTAGTACTAGGCATTCCTAATTTCCTAGACTTCTTTGATTTGTTTAATTAGTATTTCAATTACTAATTCATACCTTAAGAGACCCGGGACAAGATTTAGAGGATAATCCCAAGTGTCACCAAGATGTTCTAGTATAGGGATCAAAGACCCAACTCTCAATATGGATTAATTAATTAAAACCATAATCATCCTAAGAACTACACCAACTAACATCCACACAAGTATGAATTCATAAAACCATTATGAAATGTATATATACCAAACATCAACTTCCACAATCAACTCTAGAGGATGTTTAGCTACTCATTGCAACTGGCATCCAACAAATCATATTTAAGATAAATATAATATCGAAAGATTTACAAATAGAGTAGAGTTTAGAGATACAAAACAAATGAGAGATGAAACTGCCCAACTCTACACCACTATTACAAGAGCTCCTAGAGCTAGATCTTCAATATCAGCTCCAAATCCAAAGAAGAAATAAACAAAATCACAAACTCTAAATGGTTAAAGAAGAAGGGAGGATTCTAAGAGGGTGTTCCTTTTCCAAACCCGAACTTCTATTAAGTCTCAAACATATACATTTATAGGAAATGGAAAATGGGTTAAAGGGTCCTTCGCCTCGCGGTATGTGTGTCTTCAATCTGGATAAACCTCCTTCGCCTTTACGAAGGTGTGCTTCGCCTCAGCGAGGGTCTGATCTTCCTTTACGAACTCGAAGCTTGGTTTTGCATGATGTCCCCTCTTCGCTCTTACGGTAAAGGTTTGTTTCACCTTCTATGAATGACTTCGCCATGGCAAAGGTCTTCGAAAGCATAACTTACTTTCTTCTTTTCAGCCATTTCTTTGCTTGCTTTTTCCTTTAATATCTGCAAAACATTAATGAATGAGGGATTAGTGTAATATTTATGAATTGGGTGTGAATTCTAGCATTTGGGTTACATAAATACATGAAAATCATACTACAAATGCTAACAAGATTCACACCTATCAAATACCCCCAAACTTAACATTTTGCTTGTCCTCAAGCAAAGAAACAACACATTTATTTAAAACTACAAAATGTTGAGCATAAAAATGGGATAATATATGATAAATTGCCCTAAGGATCTAGCCTTCATATACAACACAAAGAAGACTTTGAGATAGCCTTTTAAAAAAATGATAGATTGACCATGAGTTGAACAACCTAAACCAAAGTTCTCGAGTGTGTGTGTCTTCCTCTTGGTCAAATTGCACTGGGATGGAATTAGATGAGTTTGAGTGGAATGGGGATCTCTCACTTAAGTGTAAGACTCATAGGCTTGTTGGGTATATTGTTTTTAATCGATTTATATAATCAATACATAGACCAAAAACCGTGTTAGACCAATAATCTTGACAAACATACCAAAGACTATGTTCAATCTCCAGCAGTTCTGTCAAAGACTTGATTGTCTGAATGTGTGAAAAGTTATTTTATACTATTGTATATCATGTTCTGTAATTAAAACTTGTTTTGGTCTAAATCACTATAAGTGCAATGCTCATACAAGAATAAAACGATTTTTAAGCCCAGATATCATTCCCATAGGGGTTGATGAGAAAATCTAAAGATCATAACTTACTACTCAAGGTAATCACTATTTTAATCTTTCTAATTGGAATTTGAATTATCAAAATTAAATTGAATGGAAAATTTTATCAATGTTAAATCTAAGTCAATTGAATTAGAGATTTCACCAAGTAGAACTAGCACTAGAATGAACCAAAGATTCTATCTATCAATTTGCATAGCTCCCAGAGATAATGTCAAGTAGGGGGACATGAATTCTTGATTTGTCCAAGAGTAGAGTAGTGTAGCCTTGGAATGCCTCCAAACACTACACATTTTACTATTTAGCTTCCCATATTCCTAAACCAGGTCAACGATTCTAAATAGTTACTTTTAGGATTTAATCCTCTTCAAGATTTGGCTGTTTTTCATAAACCAGTTTTTCATAGCCATCTCTTGGGACTGAAGACTGCTTGCCCCCATAACACAAGCCTTCTTCAATTTAATTGGCATCTCAACCATAAATTCAATACAATTCTCTTTCTCCTTGACTAGAATCTCAGCTAACATAGGATTAAGATAATTCTATTGGATTGAGATGAAACCTCTAAGGATTAAACTAATATATCATTAAGTGGTCCTTATTCCATGGGAACACACTTCTGTTGTCACCCAGAAGGGAACCTTAAAGTAAGAGGTTAGAACATCACCTATGATGTATCAGAGTAATACTTAGAAGTACATTAGTGCCCCAAAATTTCAATCTGATTTACCCTAAATCCTTTGCTCTTTGCGCTTAGAGTAGTCACGTCTACATGTCACTGAGAGGGATCACGGAAATCGAGCATCATCTGACTCTTTCTAGGTATAGAGCATTGATATATAGAATATCTCATTACTGGTACTAATTAGATCAATCTAGTTTTCCTTACCCAAAAACATACAAATTGAATTCTTGCAAAATAACAGTAAACACAAAAATCCTTTCTAGAGAAATTTAAGCCTTCCATGTCTAAATCACATCTGACATTGACTAGATGATCAGAAAAATTCAATGAAATTGTTATTAAAATTGGATAAAAATGAATCCCATAAAATTTCCAGATTTCACTCAAGTTGACGAAATGGCTTGATTTCCTGATTGATCTGACTTAAAATTTCATCTCAAATCTACCTACCTCCTAAAATAAAAGGAAAATAAAAGAAAAAAAGAATATGCTCTGAGAGACTTCATCTCTTTTTTAAAAAGCTAAAAGTTGGTTGAAAATTTCACTAAAAAAGCTCTTGATCCAAAGATATTATTTGCATTTAGCTCTTTATTTATAGGGCTTATAATTTATTTAGTAGAAATTACAGGTTGGAATTATGGATTCCCAATGCGGCGTAGGCGATGGCTTTATCACGACAATGTTGGTGTATGTAGCGACATTGCCACTTACTTGTGTGCCTTCGGGCTCTGTCGTAGCCTTATCGCTGACGGTGAGAAGCGCTGTTTATCGCGACTTTTGGCGCTGAAACTTCATTGTGAGTAGTTGCGAAATGTCGCGACATCCATGCAGTTTTTATGTTTCCATTATTTGTTGTGAGTTTGTCGACAATCTTTGACTAGCATTTTTCTTGAGTGATTGTCGTGATAAACTTTCAAATTTTGCGAGAAAATTTCAGTATATGTCTCAAGTCACTTCTCCATGAATTTTCCACGGCCGATGAAAGGAATATCCGACCTTTGTTCTTTGCCCTCTCCTCGAATTGTGTAGACATACTTTGGAAATGTCTGGCTCAAAAGTTGGCCCGACTTCATCTTGTAATTGTGTAACCTGAGTTTACGATATCGCGACATAATTTCCATGCCCTGCATTGTTAGTCTCTGGATGGTTGGTTGCGACATTGCAAATTTTGTCGCAACAATTGTTCGTGAACTCTTACCAGCTTTTTTCGCTACTAAAGGTATAAATGTCGCGACATACTTCCAGTATTATTCCTTCAGTTTTATTCGACAATCATTTTTTATGTCGCGACATTCTTTCTAGTACTTCCTTGTCTTCTTTGTCGCGATATAATTTTGGATGTGCAGCCCTGATATTCATGTTGCCATTGCCTTGTCCTTTAAGCGTGACAAATTTTCAAGAGTCGCGACATTCTTTTCTAATATACGCGCCCGGGTGGGTTGCGACATAGGCTTTAGAATGTCGCGACGACCTTCTGCGTTCTTCACATTTTATGTCGCCAATATAGTTGTGAATTGTCGTGACGTTTTACAGCAAGCGATTTGCATGCTCTTTGTTACGACAGAGATCTGATTATTGCGATAAACTTCTCTTGGTTGTCTTGAACTTTTGTTGTGACATAATTAAAATGTCGCAACATTCTACATTCTACCTTAGCAATTTCTTTTTTGCTTGTTGGTTTGGTTCTTTTGCATTAAAACCTATAAAACACAAATGCGGATGAAAGATTTATAATTTTCATTAAATGGGACCTTGAAATAAGAAAAAATGGACTTAAAATAATAGATGAGTTTTAGACTAAATCAAACTCCTAAACTTAAAAGTTTTGCTTGTAATCCTGAAAGCAAAGAAAATATACTTTGCTTGTCCTTAAACAATTGACTTACGGTAGTTTTTGTGCACCCAACATACATATTTTTCCTTTTTAATCCACAAATCGAGTTTAAGAAAAAAGGATAGTTGTAATATCACTTTTGAACAAGTTTTAAATCCAGAATAAAGAAGATTTTCAATTAAGTTCACTAAACAAACAAATAATTCATATAGTGTAAACAATTCAATTATTTACCCTGATTAGTGAGTGTGTGATGGTCTTCCCTTTCTTTCAATCTGGAAAATTAGTTAATCTCTTGAGATACTATTCAGATAATAAACTACTCCTTGATTTTTCTAAGGTCCATAAGCTTGTGGGTCGTATTAATCTCAACGTGGCAAACAAACACAACGCCCAGAGATCAAATAGGTCTTTTAGGCTTGTAATGTTTGGCTTGGGTATTGGGTAGTTAACTAGTCATTTTAAGCTCAAGTTTACCCAAGCTGTGTGTACTTTCTCAACATTTTTCCTTCATACTACTCATTCTTTCTTTTCTATTCAACACGCTTTTTGAAAGCATCCCCCGAACTTAATTGGGTTCATCTTTTTACATACTCTCCATTTTGGCTTTTTCTTGCTCCACTTTCAGAATTTACATTCAGTTCATCATATTAGAAGCTTTTTAGTTTTCATTTCCTATCAAGGCTTATGGAATGGTGCAATGTTTTGCCTTCTTAAGCTTTCTATCACACTTAGAGAGCTTTGAGTTTGCAACTCCATTACCAGTTGGCATTGGGTACTAGATTGTTGAAGTATCCCCTAAGAACAATTGCTCGAGGAGGAGAGGCTCTGAGACAAAAACTCATTCCACCTGGATACTTTTGTTTTTCAGCTTCTTAATCTTTTGTTGTGAACCTTCTTTGGTACATCTTGATCAATTGACCCTCTTTTTCATCCTTGAAATTCTCATCATTCTTTTCTAACACAAAAGAAAAACTCTTCAAACTTATTCTCTTAAATCCTTTTTCTACACTCATTCTGCAATTTGGGCACACTTAGGGTTATTTAATGAAGGATTAGCTTTAAGGAAGGGTTAAGTGTCACTTTTACCACCACACCCCAGTGGCGGGTGTCTGTCTTATGAAACCCAGTAGATTACTTCAACTGACTAGAATCATGAAGCGGCCCCGTGTTGCTTCTTAGCTTAGTATAAAATTTTTTTCTTTTCTAAACTTGTGATTTTATAAAATTTCGTGACATAACAGTACTTATCACAGGACATATCACAAAACTTGTATATCTGAGTTTACACTTTTCAAAATATGGCAACCAAACACACACTCTTTCAAAGAACACCGGGCTCATCACATTTTTCCTGATACAAAACTATGTACATACATATCATTGTACAAATTCAAAGTATTTCCTTACATAAGTTATTTAATACAACAACGTCTAGTCAGGAGAATCCTAATATGCTCAATGTCCGTGTGCCACATGCACAGAAAATAGTTTTAAAACAACAAAATAATGAGCTAAAAGCAGGCTCCCCAATTGAGTGTATGCTTTATAAAATGTTTGCTTTTTATGAAAATATCTCAAAACTGTAAAACTCTTTTACAAGATATTTTCCAGAAACCTTGCTTCTTTGCTTTAAAAGTTTCTAAAACTTTTCATACTTGCTTGCTTTGCTTTGCTTTGCTTTAAAAGTTTCTAAAACTTTTCATACTTGCTTGCTTTTAAAAGTTTATAAAACTTTTCATAAATCTCTTACTTGCTTGCTTTACCTTGCTTTAAAAGTTTATAAAACTTTTCATAAATGCGGGAGCCTAGGCTTCAACCGCTTGCTTTAAAGTTTATAAAACTTTTCATAAACACGGGGCTGGGGCTCAGTAGCTTACTTAAAAGTTTATAAAACTTTTTATAGACCTCTTGCTTGCTTTGCTTTAAAAGTTTATAAAACTTTTTATAAACACAGGAGCCTGGGCTCAACCGCTTGCTTTAAAGGTTTATAAAACTTTTCATAGACCTCTTGCTTGCTTTGCTTTAAAAGTTTATAAAACTTTTTATAAACACGAACTGGGCTCGGCCAGCGTCTTTAAAAGTTTATAAATTTTTTATAAACAAGAGCTTGGACTCGAAGCTTGCTTTAAGTTTATAAAAATTTTTATAAACAGGGCACAGGCTCGGCCAGGTACCAGTGAAGTTGTTAGCGTGTGAAAAATGTTTATAAATCAGATCGACCCTTTGGAGGCCCCTGTAACTGGCACGTACCACTAGTAAACACGGGACACGGGCCCAATGGAGTCTGGTGGAAGGACACAGGTCCATCGCCCTAGGTGGAAGAGCCTTGGCTCGATTCCCTTTTTTCCAGGTAAATATGGTGGATTGACCTTGGTCAAAGTCACCATAATCTAGCTAGTCTTAACCACATATATTCCGATCGTCTTACGGTCTCCTTTAAATCTTTATGATGCATGAACTAAGTTTCTTGAGCCAGGACAAATCCCTAGCTGGATTCTGGTCGGACGTGCGAATACCTCGGCCGACCATCTTGCTTAAAGCAAGGGATTTTCGTTAGGCTGTTTATAAAATATACTTTTGTTTGCTTGCTTGCTTGTTCTTTGAAATATGGTTTTACAACTCAAAACCATTGCTTGCTTGCATTTTTAAAAGTATGGTTGAATACATCAAAACCATTACTTGTTTGCTTTCCACATATGGTTTAAATCAAAACCATTGTTTGCTAAAAACTCATTGCTTGCTTTAAAATATGGTTTCTGATCAAAACCATTAAATACATAAAACGATTTATAATAATACTTTTAAGTATTTGAAAAATAGGTTTAGAACACTTTCGCCCTTTTTGTTTACCCGAAAGCTTGAGCACGACTCTATGACTTCCGACTTTTCTTTTAGCTACCGCAGCTCAAGCGAATCTAGTGAAAACATTAATGCGCTGCGTATAAGCGTAGAAACTTAGCATTACTTCACCACTACGCAAGTCGCTAGAGATCACCGCAAACATTCATATAAAGCCAAATGACGTTACCGCCATTTAGGAGTACTGACGAGGCCTCGTTTGTGGGCTTGCAGCGATACTCTACGAACTTTATTACCCAAAAATTATTCAAACGGTATTCAAACATTATGAAACTCTATAAATCAGTCCTTTATATATCCAATGACATCTCTTTAAATTTTCAATTTAAAATTCCCTCTCTAAGGCCCTCAACCACATAACACAGGATTCTGGCCCATTTTTTTATGCCTAATTGGTTAGCTCACTGAATCACCTACTGTTATCCTTGATTTCTGGGGTCTTAACTCCATAAATTGATAATGGTTTCTTCACTCATTTGAATCTATGGTTCTAAGGTTTCTTCTCCAATTGGAATCATCCAATTTGGATCAACCAAACTCAAGTTATTGTATTTTACATCTAGATTACTCAAATTGGCAGAACAAAATCCTGCACATAGCTCACTTTCAAAAATTTCTGGGCACTTTGGGGTTACAATTTGCATGCACTTACTTAACTTATTCCCTAAGTATATTTTACCTAAATTTTGAATCACTTTCGATTTGGATGAGTGAAACTCCTTATGTGGCTCACTACAAGCGATACCCAAAACAGAGCATAACCAGTGAGCTACACGAGCTCACCTTTCAGTCTGTATTTGGGAGCCTTAGAGCTACAATTTGCTCTTGGTCTGATTCGTGCCACAGTAGGGCTATAGGAATCAACAAAATTGGTATCCTAGGTGTCCCTCTCTTCTTGTGTGAGAGCTAATGCGATATAAGCGGTCTGAGATTTGAACACGGGGATGGGTTTTCTCGTGAAATGAGAGTGCGAGTTGAGTTGAAAATGGTATTTCTCTTTGGATTTTGGGTTTTTGTTCAAAAGCTTGATTAAGGTTGGATAGTTGTAAACTGCATATAAATTAAAGGAAAATTTAGAAAAGAAGACTCCTTGAAGTCTTGGATCATTGGATTGGATTTTTAAGGTGTATTCATGCCCTCGGGTTTGTTTCCTGGCGTTAGGGATAATGACCTATAGTCGTTTCCCAAACCGAACCTTGATTAACTTACTAAAACCCTAAACCTAAATTACTCCCTCATGAGATATGGCATTCGAGTGAGCATTGAGTCCACTAACCGGTGTGCATATGGCCTCGAAGAATGACCTCGACAGTAATAGGAGGCAATTAAGTGGATGACAGTGGATCTAAGATTAAGCATCACTTTGTAACCACAGAAAGCTTGCCAAATACACATTAGCGAAATTTGGATCTAGGAGGTTTCAACTAGATTGAGATGCGAGGGGAGCTTAAATGCTCATAAATGCGGAGTGTGATAAATGTAGAGGGCATGAAAACTTACCTCGAGCCTCCCTTGGCCGACCCTCCTCTTTAAGGAAATGGGGCTTTAGCGGCATCACCTTGGTTTGTCATCACTAGGAGCATGTTTGGTTCTTAGAAAAATGAAGAAAGAAAATTAAAGAAAATGAAGAAGAAAAAGAAAAGGCGGGAGAACTACGGTGCTCTGCTATTATTTCCACTAAACCAAAAGTTCTCCAGTTTCAAAGTTACAGAGATTCTCGAACATTGGAGCTTATATAGAGTTTTCTTAGGGTAAAATACCATTATGCCCTTAAAAGCATTAGACAAGAGGGTAAAAATGGAAAAAAAGGGAGAAAGAAAATCAAAATCAAAAGTCATGAGGAGGAGAGGAGTTTAGCACACATGAAGTTGGCAATGTGCGAAATTGGCACCGATTGAATTGGCACCGGTGCGAAAATTGGCACAGTACTGACCCACCCGCATAGTGCGGATTTTGGCCTTTCCCCAGTGCGAATTTTCTGCTACATTCTTCTTCCATTCCATCTTTTTGCTCCTGTTGTTCTAAGTTTACAATATGGCTTTGAACTCGCTTGGATTCATCGTTAAACTCTTGTCCTCGATCCGTCAGAATGGAGAAGTGTTTGGCACGAACTACTAAACATACTCTGAAAATCTTTGTTAATAACACAATAAGACATCAATTTGCCAATTGGGTTGGCCCAGGAATGATTAGTACCTAAAAGTGCCTAAAACCTACGATGAATAGGCCTCGAAAAGAGCACTTTTTAGCAATCATGGTCCCTTCTATACATTTCTATCCCCATCTCTTATGGTTCTTTACGATTAGAATCAAATTCATTTTGGATGATTATAGCAATCTATAGCGAAAAAAGCAGGGGTTTTACCAAAATTTTGACAACATTTCCTTTAAAAAAATGACATTCTCATTTTTTACAACCATTCCTCGAACCTGACATAGATTTGAAAACGACTCCACCACACACTTGTATTGGTGGGACATTCTTATAACCAAACCTTGAATTAAAAATCCCAAGAATTCATACCAAGTGCAAATCCATACAAAACCATAGAAATAGGAAGAATTCCTTGTTTATCTCATACCAATTAAGGTTTACCCACCTGACTTCAACAATTCTAGGGTTAGGATAATCTCTAACAAAACCACACAGGAAAGGAGCGACTAATCATCCATAGAAAATCCATACGAAACCACAGACATCAGAAATACACATGATTACATCTGAAATTCAAAGATTCATACCTTTTTATACTTCTCCTTCTTCTTCCTCTTCTTCCTCTCTCTTCTTCTCTTCTTACACCTCTCTACGGTTGGCTCTTTCCCCAGATACCCCAAAATTTGAGATTGATTTAGTCTCCTCTCTTTTATATACTTAAATTTTCCTTTAATTATAATTTGGTCCTTCGTCTCAAATATTTGTAAATCAACATATTATTTCCACTTTGGCCCATCATCTTCTCATCTTATGTCCTTTATGTCCCATTTGACAATTTACAATTTACCGTATTCTAATCTGAAAATTAAGTTACATCGATTTATCATCTCGCGATTTAAATCCTTAAACAACTTAAAAATCTTATAATGGCACTTAAATAATTAAGAAAGTCTTTTGGTACACATATGCGCCCCTACGGTTACACGTACTTTACACCTTCTTGGGACGGGGCGTTACATTAAGGTTCTGTTATATGGCTTTGATGATGAAATTGGCAACTAGGCTCAAATAAGGAACTAGGGTATGCATATTATATGGGTAAGCTTTGAAAGGTTCAAATATCATTTCACGGTAGTTGTGTTGCCTAGGATTTCGCCTTCAATAATAATCTAACAAGTTTTAGGACCCTGGGTAGACTAAAACTATGATGGACCTCAAAAGATGTCCCTAATTTTAGCACAAGTTGCAAAGGTATTTTTGACCATGTGCATATTTTCACGATTCACAAAAACTAAACTGTTTACAAAAAATAGAATTATTAGTCTTATTTGTTCCCTCATTTGTTTAAATCTTCACGAGTCTTGAAATCCAACTTATTCATTAATAACATCACAACTTCCAATTTTCAATTAAGCTCATCCTACCCCAATTTCATCTACCAATTTCTTGTTTGGTTTCTAAGCAATGTTGTTGTGCTATTGTACAATTTGAAAGTTCATTTGATTGATCAATTTATTTCAACAAAATCACATGCAACTCAACAATCTGGATCCCAATTCAACCAAACATTCAAAGTCATAATACTCATTATTCATAGTACTCAAATTTTCACACAAGATAGAGTTGCACATAATTTCCAAAGAGACTTGCATTTTATTCATGAGATAATTACAAGAGATATTCAGGTAAAACAATCATATATAAGAAAGACTCATTTTTTCTTTGTTTCTTTTAGAGATTTTTTTGAAGAATTTACCTTTTGTGTTTGCTCCCTTTTATATTTTTCAATTTTCTCAGGGGTTCTTCTTGACATTCTTATTATACTATAAGTCTCATCTTGAGGTAATGTTTTAAAAGGGATAAAAGGTATTTCTCCAAGTTTATCAGTGTTGGTAAATGGTATGGAAG
>JAEQBH010007236.1:0-152929 GCA_016808115.1 Tetrastigma voinierianum | reverse complement strand
GCTTTAGATTAGCTACATTTGGTAGACTCATCACCCGTTAACATTCAACTCATAAAGTGAGTGGTGTGTGTACAAGCTAGGATATTCTTATGGTTCACTACATTGACTAGGAAGGTTGTAAGTTAGGGATTAGGACAATTGTAAACTTGCTGTTAGACTCTTGTACTATGGTATATATATGTGTACTTTTTTTTAAATCAGAAAATGAATGGGTTTTTCCAACCAATAAGAGGAGTATACTTTGAAAACTTTCACTAGAGGCTTCTGTGGGTGATTCTGTAACATTAGGCAGCCCAGACCACATGTGATGGCTGCAATGGTCATATCTCAATATAAATGATTCTACAGCCACGCTGTGCGTAAAAAAATACTGAGTAACACTCTCTATTACATTATAAATGCAAATAATAAGATAACAAGTATAATAGTAAATACAGTGTGCAACATTGAAGGCAAATCAATATCACTAGCAATTTACTGATGAAACCAATTATCTTATACCTGATTAATTGCCTGGTTAGCTCCAGCATCATGCATCTCTGGAGGACGATCTGCAGTAAGTAATAGAAGAGGTACAAAGTCTTCACTCGACTCAACAACCTGTACAATATCATTTTCAATGCATAAGAAAAATGTAACTTAGGAAGAGATTTTTATTGATTAATCTCTTATCTTGAATACAACACAAGGGTTTATAAGGATAGTTTATTATAATAATCTGGTAGATAAGCCACCAAATTAGGAGTCACTAGCCCACAAATATAGGAGCTATATACCAGGAACAGTTACAGATTTAAAATTTAAAAATATACAACCATCTATATTTATACCACCTCTTACCTATTTTTGAAATAGACATAGGTTTCTCTCCCGCATAAGCTGGTTTGTGAATATTGAGCAAGCCAAACATGTGCAAGAATTCAAACATAGATTTAGCAAGTCCCTTTGTCAGAATATCAGGTACTTGTTTCTTCAAAGGGTACAGTCAAAATAACTCCACTCTTCAAGCTTTAATTAGTGAAATATCCCGATCAATCTCAATGTGTTTCGTCTGATCATGTTGTACAGGATTATTTGAAATGTTGATCGTTGCTTTTACTGTCACAATACAGTTTTATAGGATTTCTAGGAATCATTTTTAGCTCATCTAGCACCCTCTTAAGCCACAATAACTCACACATTCCCTATGCTACAACCCTATACTCAACTTCAGCACTACTTCTTGCAACTACTGTTAGTTCTTTACTTCGCCATAAAATAAGATTACTTCCTACAAAAGCACACCATCCTAAAGTTCACCTTCTAACTCTCTGAATCTGACTAATCCACATTAATTTAACCTTCAATAATCAATTCTCCTCCTCATTTGAAAAGAACACCACGTCGAGGATTGTGCTTAGGGTATTTTAGGATTCGAAGCATAGCCTTAAGATAAATTACTGGCACAGTGTGACGACAGCACTTACTATAAAAGAAATATATATTTTTTAATGCAACGTCCCTTGTTGACTCATCTTGTGTGCAGCCGTCTCCATATCTGCCTCTAACCGATTATCTCCCTATTGCTCTTTGCAAAGGTATAATTCCTCACAGCTTGCCTACCCTATTTGTAATTTTAATCTATCGTAAATTATATTTGTTGATGTGATAATATAGAATATCATGTGGTTTATTGTTCCATTTACGTATATTATTCTCATTCCTGTAACTAGTTGTTTTCTTTTTGTGTCTTCTTGTTGTATATAAATAGGTAGGACCTATACTGTATTTCACACATTCATTCAATAAGAAAAGTACTCCTTTCTTCTATCCTTTCACAATATTCACCCAACTCTACTTTTGTTTCCACCTTTATATCTAGTTCTATTCTAAAACATCAATGAAATATCTTCATCCAACATGGAAACAGGCAATGGATGCAGAAATTGATGCTCTTTACACCAATGGCACTTGGGATATTGTCCCCTTACCTCCTAGCAAGTCTCTTGTTGGTCGTCGTTGAGATTATACAATTAAGGTTGGTCCCGATGGTCAGGTGGATTGCCTTAAAGCTCGTTTGATTGCAAAGGGGTATACAGTATACTCAAAAATATGGTCCAAACTCTTATGATACCTTCTCTCCAGTGGCCAAGATTACTTATGTCCGCTTGCTTCTCTCTATGGCTGCTTTGCATTCTTAGCCCCTTTATCAGTTGGATTTATTAATACAGGGTCCTCAAATTGAGAAATATATTAAGAAACATAGCCTTAAGATGTTCTTCCTTTGGTGAGGCTATTCTTGGTCTGAATCTACTTTAGGATTTCGGTACTTTGTTAATTTTATAGAATGGAGTGGCTTAGCGCAAGAACCGTCATTTAGTTGAGACCACTCATACTCTCTTACGTCATTTAATGGAGTCATCAATGCCTTGGTCATCACCCCAAGGCCCACTGGACAAGGCGCTTTCCACCCTATTTACTTCATGGCTTTTCTCTCTCTACACCACAATACACCAGACCGCACTACACTCTTGCCCAGATCTAACTTTTCAGCCCTTTACACAAAGTTCTCTCATTGCCTCACATGTAGCAACCACTTTCTTTTTCAAGAGCTCAGAAAACTCAAGCAAAAACCACAAGACTCACACATAGATTTCTAGGTTTTAATGACATGATCAAGGTAGAAAGAAGAAATAAAGCTTTCTTATTCCTTGGGTATGAAAGAAGAGACATTCTTCGCAGCTGACCCCATGCCCATCTAGCTTTTCTCTCTCATGCCTCTCTCACCACGGCCACATCCTCAATCATGAGAAATCCTATTGCACACCAAGCCATCCTCTCATGTTCACTCATGGCTCTACCACAAAAAGATCACACACTGCAATGCATAGACTCATGAATCTTCGACTCGTGTTGTTGATGATGGTGTTATATCATAAGAATAAATTAGAGAAGGGAGCAAATTCTTTTGACACCATTATAAGTCACGGCATGTACCAAGATTCATACGCTTCTCTTCTCTTTACCTACTCTCTCACAACACCACAAAATCACACACAGTGCACTGCACCCTTCCAAACATGACCTGCTTATCTCCCATGGTGGTTCTTCATCCACTTTGATACACCTTGTTCAAGCATGCAGCAGAGAAACCGGAAGATTTCAGACTCCAAGTTCAGGTAACATGAACTAGTGAAACCAGAAGTAAAACTGGAAGGGCAAAGCACAGAAAGTCAAAAAGAAAGATGCAGCAGAACTATCTTTATTCCATTGGATTTTCTCTTCAACCTGGCAACACAGTACACGTTACAAAAGGAACCAGAAAACCTCACACCCTCAAGTCTCAAGACTCATCAACCATTCTATCTCTCCAGAATGCATGATGCAAAATCCAATCTTGTCATAGTCTTGTAGAGCTTGATTCAAGATCAAGATTGTTAAAGAGGAAATAAGTGTGCCTTTCTTATTGATTGAATGAGTGGGTTGAACATAACAGGCCCTACCTACTTATGCATCAGGAAGACATAAAATGAAATAAATCATTACAAGAGGAAAAAATTTGTACAGGAAAGGAAGGGTATAAATCAGAAAAGGGAATAAATCAGAGGATATTCTAAGAATATCCTATGATTCTCAACAAAGATTGTCATTGATCTTTGCAGGAGTTGTTTCTCTCCTGATCATTTGAAGATGGTATGTTGGCGATCCTCGCTCACTGCACCAATTGTTGGGATTTAGAGCAGAAACTACGTTCCTTTGAAAGAAGAAACGAAGAAGAAGAAAGAAGTAAGAAGGAGAGAAGCAAAAGACTTTTATTCCCTGGGCATGAAAGAACAATGTACAATAGGTTTACAAAGAGTTCCCCCCTATGTGTACATCCCACACATAGCCTAATCCCTCTTACTCATGAACCATACCCACTTTGCCTCTCTCATGGTGCCCCCTCTCAATGAAACCACAGCTGGCTCTACCCCTGGCCATAACCTTCTTCCCTATGACAAATAGCATAGCAAGCCTCTCTGTTGTCTCACAAATTAATCTATGTAGCAGTTTTGTTACAGATGATAAGATCTACAACAACTTGTGGTTAGGGCTCCAACCATCTGTAACCACCAAACAGAAACTTGCTAAACCTAGAAGATGAAATGAGGACCATCTTCTTCAACATATACCAAAACAAGAATGAAATGAACATTCCAAGTTTATAGACATGGCCAAAATGCAGGAAAAAGAACGAAAAAAAAAAAAAAAAAAAGAAGAAAGAAAGAAAGAAAGAATATGCTCTGAATTCTAAGGCTTCATTTTTTAAGTCCTGTATTACAATTATTGTTTTTCAGATCTCAAACCCAGAAAATATGAAGTCATCATATTAACTAAAAGAAGATATACCATGTAAAATGCCTGATTGCAGCTAATAAATGAGTTAATAACATTAAATTAAACTCACTGCAGGAAGAAGATTTGATACTGCAGTGCCCGATGATGTTATGACTACTGCTGGTTTATGAGAACCTCTAGCATAACCAAGAGCATGAAATGCAAGAGAGCGTTCATCAAAGCATGCGATACAAGTTGTAAGGAGATGAGTGGAAGCAGCAATAGCAAGGGGAGATGATCTTGATCCGGGAGCTACACAAAAATACTAGAATGAAAAATAAAATTAGAAAAAGGGGCCCCAACTAGGGATAAATTGATTATCAGAATTAATCGCACCGTCAAACCAAGCCGCGTGCATTCCTCAATTATGAGAGATGCCCACAATGCATTGATATTAGCATAGTCTTGTGAAGAAAAACTCCTTTCACTGGAATGATCCATCTGATAGCAGAAAAAAGACATAAGGCTAAACAATAACATTCACCAAAGTCTATTTCTTTATAGTTAAACTACAAACCTAGTCAATTCACCAGGATGTTAGAGAAGCGATCAATAATGCATTTTATGAAAACTAGAAACAACAAGATGATGCTCTGGGCTGAACAAAGAAAAGTAACAATCTTCCCAGAAGGAAACTATGGACATTTTCCACATACTCTATATTTTACTATATCAAAGTAGTATCTTACATGAATCTTATCCCATCTAACTAATTTGTAACATGATCCTGAAGAGCATTTTTAGCCAATGAGATGCCAAAGTTGGAAGCATTATTTAACATTTGGTATTTTTATCAAGAAACAAAGAACATCAAATTGATAAAAATACAAGTGAAGGATGAGAAAATCGTTCCCAAATTACAGAATCAGGCCAAAACAAAAGTAAAAGAAACCTTCTCAATATGCATCACAAAGTTTGCCACAAGAGAAAATACAAGAAAGTAACTCAACATTCCTTACAGGTTTGTACAGCTCCAACAAAAAGAACTTAAACTATTTTTTTCTCTCTTTGCTATTTTAACCCTTCTGGTCTACATAACATATTCCAATCAAGTTAACAACATTGAGAGGAATGCCCTTGACAGCTAAAATAGCAGAGGCCCAAAAAGTAGAATCATAGTCCTCCACAAATATGGGCTGCTTTCCTGTAAAGAATAGATTGGTGTGGAAGAAGACTATAGGTGGCCTTTTCTCAGTTAAATCCTGCTTTAATTTTTTGGAAGGAGACAGTCAGTTTTCTGCCCCTTCCAGGATGTTTTGGAACTCTAGTGTCCCTACAAAAATGGGCTTTTTTCTTGGGAAGTTTTGTGGGAGAAAGTGCTAACCATGAATCCTCTAAAGAGGAGAGATCTCCCCCTTGCAAGCAGGTGTCCTCTGTGTGGAGAGGCTGAAGAAGATTTGCATCACTAACTAATTCACTGCCCAAAGATTTGGGAGCTTTGGGAGGGTCTGCTGTCTTGTTCAGGTGCTGTTTGTGTGTGCCCTCCTATGGCTAGAAATCTTTTTTTGGGTTGGAGAAATATCCCAATGAGGAAAGCAGAAAAGAAAGTCGGGTTGGCTGCCCCTCTGTATCTTATTTGGGAAATTTGGAAGGAAAGGAATAGAGTAGTCTTTGAAAATGCCAACTTCTCCCTGCAAAGACTGAAAGATTCTTTTATGTTGTCCATTTGGTCCTGGGCTATAACAGTTCTGAAACAGGATTTTTTGTTCATAGAAAATTGTTGTTGATATTTAGAGCCTAGTTCTTTGGCTGGTAAAGGTTTTTTAGTTTACCTTGCTCTTTTTATAGAGGCCTTTGGGTCCCCTTTGTATAACCCCTGTATACTGGTGGGGTACCTCTCTTGCTTTTCTTTTGTGATCTATGAGTTTTACTTACCTATCAAAAAAAAAAAAAAATTATCTCCAAAGTCCTCCACTTGTCCTCAAAGATCTTTATATTTCTTTGTTTGCATACTCTCTACGATTAATACTAAGAAACAAAGATTTTGCTATGAAACTTTGCCTATATTCACATTATTCCTCAAACCCGGTCATCATGTCACCATTATTTCTGGGTGGAACCGAATCTAATCTATTTGGATAAACAACTTGTGTGTGATTTCAAAGTCCTCGATGAGTGTAAGAAGCACGATTTAATGTTTCAAATCACTTCTCGAAATCAATTCTCATTTTCCAACCTCTTTGCTCCTTGACTCTTGTTCATGTACTCATATGCACAATTAGAGATTTCTTCTTTCACCATGCTTCAAACTTCTTGTAAAAGGAAAGACAATAGAATTGGAGGAATGAATTCCTTGGTTTTTTTCATTGATTCACTGTGAATATATATATATACAAAAGACAATCTAACGCCTGGCAGTGCAACTACATAAAATGAGTTCCGCAATAGAGGGTTACAACTCTATATTTAAAAGAGTGATATATGCTATAACACTTCCCTCAAGTTGGAGCATAGATATTAGCAAATCTTATTTTATTCATGGAATGTATTGATCCCCACTTAGACCCTTTGTGAAGATATCATTTAATTGTTCTCCAGTCTTCACATATCCTGTAGAAATCAAGCCAAGTTGTATTTTCTTACAAACGAAATGACAATCTATTTGATATGCTTGAAACGTTCTATGCAGTGTGTTCCCACGGATTCGAGGGGGGGAAACATATGAGAAGAGGGCCGCACTGGTTGTCACACCAAAGTTTTGTTGGGATTGGTGTCTTAATGCCGACTTCCATCAAGAGTTGATGAAGCCACATGATCTCACATACGGATTGTGTCATCGCTCTATATTCAGACTCTGCACTAGATCGGGAGATAACACTCTATTTCTTACTCTTCCATAAGACTAGAGATTCCTCCAACAATGCAAATACCCCAAGAAGTGGACCTCTTGTCCTCTGGATCACCTTGTCGATAAGTGAAACAGCTCAGTATATTATGCCCATGATTATTGTATAAAATACGTCGAGGTTCCTTTCAAGTAACATAGAATACGTTCAACGACTTCCCAATGATCAAGCGTAGAAGGCGTGTCTTGAGCACCTGGCGTGTTGAGTGTCGCAAATCAAGGCAGTGACTGGAGTGGTCGAACTAGTCTTCTATCATCCTCTTCAGGATCTCGTCGCCGCCTTCTCACAGTAAGGTGTATGCCTAGAACCATAGAAGAATTGCATGGTTTTACCCCCAACTTTCCAGTCTCAAACAATAGATCAAACACATATTTCCTTTGAGATAAGAAGATGTCATGTTTGCTTCACATAACTTCAATGCCCAAAGTATCTTAAGCGTGCTAAGTCGGCTGTATGGAATTGGTTCTAAAGAAAGGACTTAAGAGATGAGATACCTTTAGAGTCACTCCCAGTGATAACAATATCATCCACATACACTACCAACATAATGATACTTGAACTGCAGTTCCTATAGAAGACGAAGTGGTCAAATTTACTCTTCTGCATGCAAAATTCCTCAACAGCTTGATTGAATTTTTATCAAACCACACATGTGGACCTCTGTTTTAAGCCATATAGAGATTTTCGGAGACGACAAACTCTACCAATCTCCCCCTGAGCAAAAAACCCAAGAGGTTGCTCCATATAAACTTCTGCAAGATCCTCATGAAGAAAGGCATTTTTAATATCAAGTAGATGGAGGTCCGCTGTAGTGGAAATTTGCCAAAAGATATAAACAATAGAATAGAGTCGGCAGCGTGGGAAAAATATAAAGTAATCCACCCATAAGTGCAGGTATACCTTGCTTATGAGACGGGCCTTGATCCAGCCAATCCCGATCCATTAAGTTAACCTTCCTGTAAACACCCATCGCTGACCAATGGCTTTCGTTCCGACGGGTAAATGAACGAGTCAGTACCATTATCGGTCGAGGCATCCATCTCTCTATCATGGCACTACGTCGACTAAGTATAGAGGCTAAGGCTTGAAACCTTGTTAGGCAATGAAATAGAGTCGAGGATCTGATAAGCGAACAAAGAATAGGATGACAAATGATTATAAGAGCAAAAGAGGGTAGATGAGTACGCGATGTTTTACCTTTTGGAGAATAACAAAGGTCATCACTGGCCCCGGATCGATCTTCGAAACAGCACGGTGGAGAATTTGGAGATTGAGAGTGTGAAGCCAGTATAAGCTTTGAGTGATAGGAGGCTTTGTCGGAAGAGAGAATCATAAGCAAGAATTTGGAGAGGCAAGAGTATAAGCAGTAAATCATCATCCTCCCCTTAACTAGTGTGGATCGGGCTTTGGAGAAAAGTGTTCTCGAAATGTGACATCGGCGAGAAACAAAATTTACCTACGAAGACTAGGACAATAACACCTACCTCCTTCTAAACTCGAGAGTAACCAAGGAAAATACATGTCAATGACTTAGGATCGAGTTTAGACATAATAGAGCCTTCACAATCAAGAACCAAGCAGTACTAATTGAGGCTCAATGGGAAACAAAGATTTATGAGAAAAGGGGGTTTGAAACGGAGCGGTCAGGAATTCAAGGAACCGAGAAGGCATCTAAATTAATTAAAACAATTTGTGCTTGACATTGGCCCAATGCTTAGGCACATGTATTTGAAACAAGAAGGTGTCTATTTTTTCTTTCAGCAACTCTATTTTGAGAAGGAATATCATACGAGATGTATGATGAAGGATGTCATTCTGAAGCATGAATGACTGAAATTGTTCAAACAAATATTCTTTGGCATTATCACTTCTTAGATTTTGAACAAAAACCTGAAACTGAGTGTGAATTTCAGCACAGAAGGCATGAATATGAGAAAATAACTCCGTACGGTTTTTCATTAAATATAACCAAGTTGTTCGCGAATAATCATCGACAAACGTAACAAAATATCGAAACCCAATTGGAGACACAACTGGACATAGACCCCACACATCCAAATGGGTAACTTCAAGGAGCGGAAGCTCGGTGTGACTTCTAGGACTCAAATGCACACAATGAAGCTTAGCATATTGACCGCGACTCACAATTGAATGAGGATAGGCTAGCGAGGGATGCTTCTTGATAGAGAGAGAAAAGGATATTGGCGATAATGTAATTCGAATGGGGTAACAACTCCAAAACAAGCAATAGACTTTGGTACCTCTATTTCAAGGATGTAGAGACCCCCAAACTCGCGTCCTCTACCAATAATTTGCTTCATCAAAAGATCCTGAATCAAACAATAATCGGGAAAGAATGAGATACTAGAATTAAGTATACGAGTGAGTTTACTCACAGAAATTAAATCAAAAGAGAATTGTGGTAAACTCATAACAAAGGTTAAAGTGATTAAAGGAGTATGATAAATTGTCCGTGACCCAAGGACACAATATATTGACCCATCTGCAAGGGTAACAATAGAGGTAGAAGGATGTGACTGAAACGTAGTAAATAAATAAACTGGAATTAACTGTCATATGATCTGTGGCTCCAGAGTCAATGACCCATTTGGAGGAAGAGGAAATAAGACATGTGATAGGTTTACTAAGCTAGGCAAGCATAGTGCTAGAATTAGAAATGTGATGTTTCATGAACATACGAGCCTTGATTTCTATTACGCAGCTTCCTGCAATCCAGGGCGTACATACCCTAGATTGTAGCGATAATGACACACGAAACTCCACACAGGGGTTTCTTGTCAATCATAAGAGCAGTTGCTTCAAAACGAGTCAACGAGAATCCAAAATTACTAGAGAGCTAAGATTTTTTAACAGAAAATGACCACGATTCCACGAAAAGAACCACACCTGAATGGAATTTGGCCCTAAAATCCTCAAAACACTTGTTGATGCCACAAAATCACAAAACAGTCACTGAAAAATCACGAGCCCAAAATATCCCTTGAAAAAACCCTAGATCTGCAACAAAAATCCTCAAAAACCCCAAAAACGGTGGAAGTATGGTATCACAAACCACCTCAACAGCTTCCTAGGAGGGAGACGCACCTTGTCGTGGTTGTCGGAGGTCCACCGGTATGCGCCCTGCACATGCGGCGCCCAGTGGGGCCGGGAAAGACAAAGCTGGCTTAGGCCACACACGCTTGGTTCAGGTCACGGACTTGGTGGCAAGGCTCGTCGAGAACCCAGTGTTCCTCCACTGTATGCCAATGGTGAGGTCCCACATGCCCTCGAGATGGTGTTATTTTATTGGTAGTGTATGTGGATGATATTGTCATCACTGGGAGTGATTCCAAAGGTATATTATATGTTAAATCCTTTCTTCACAATCAGTTTCACACAAAGGATTTAGGAATGTTAAAGTATTTCTTGGGTGTTAAAGTCATGAGAAGTAAGCAGGGAATTCTATTATCTCAACGAAATTATGTACTTGATAAGTTATACGGGACGAGTGGGCGCCCAGACTACTATAGCACTCCTATGGCTCCTAACGTCTGACTAAGGAAGGAGAAGCTATTTGAAGATGCGAGGAGATCGAGAGAGAATTTGGTTGGGAAGTGAATTATCTTACATTAACTCGCTCGGATATTGCTTATTCAATAAGTGTTTTGAGTCGATTACATGTCATACCCTGATCCAATCCTTGGGTGGGTATGCAGGCGTATCTGCTATTTGAAAGAAGCTCCTGGAAGTGGAATATTGTATAAGAAGCATGGACATACTAAGTTGAAGTGAGGAATTACTTTTTTTTTTTTTTTTTTTTTTTTTTGGCCCTTAAGTGAGCAAGATCTAAGGAAGATAGGAGATCCACCTCAGGATATTATGTCCTTTTTAGAGGAAATCTGATCTCATGGAAGAGTAAGAAGCAAAGTGTTGTCTCACGATCTAGTGCGGAGTCAGAGTATAGAGCTATGGCACGGTCTATATGCAAAATCATGTGGATACGTCAGCTATTGATGGAAGTGGGCGTGACCGATCACGTGAACTTTGGTGTGATAATGGTGTCGTGCGTATGGCGTCTAACTTCATTATTTACGTAGGCGTGGCTTATATTGAGATGGATTATCATTTATTAAATGAGAAGATTCGGTTAGGTTGATTTCTACATAGGATATGGAAGCGGAGAACAATTATGAATATTTTCGCAAAACCTTTGAGTGGGGATCGAGTCGGTTATCTTTTATATGAGATTAGGCGTGATCGACATCAATGCTCGGCTTGAGGGGGAGTGTTATAGTATTGTAAAATTAGAAACTAGTTGGGAAAACATGTATTCATGTAGAGTTAAACCGTAATTAACTACTTATTTGGTTTAGGATGTGTTTTATATAATAGGTTGTTTGTGATCGATGAAAAAACATAATTCTTCACCGATTATCTCGATTCTGATAACCATTTAGGAAGAGTAGGTGGCTTACCTAATGTATAGTCTAACCTTCTTGTATATATATGTATGATGAATCGATGGAATACCTGAGGAATTCATTCATTCCTCGGCCTCTTCTCCTCTTGGTTTCTACGTAGTGTCAGGCCTAAGCACCGAGATTGGGAGAACTTTATATTGTTGTTAGGAGGTTTTCCGGAGTGCTCAAGAGAGCTATGAGAGGTGTTTTTTTTTAAACACCTATTTCGAGGGAGAGTGGGATCTCACCGCTAGCATGAGAAGCTTCGCCAACCACGAGCTTGCCAGAAAAATCCGGTGGCCAAAAAACAAGCTTGTGGAGCTCACGTGTTGCCGCAGTGTTTCAAGCCAGACCCACACGCGTCGTACATGTGGGCGCATGAGGGATTGTTCCGACTCCGATCTCCTAGTCCGTGTGACAAGTCCTCTTTACATCCACTTGGTTTACTACTATTACCTAGATTTCTTTGCTTTTGGTGTTTTTTGTGTCCGACAGCCCTCTTTACCTAGGGTTTTTGCGTGATTTTTGGTGTTGACAGGTACTCTTTGGCTTGATCTTCTTTCGGCCCAGGCCGCAATGAGTGATTCGACGGATAAGATCGCGTTTTCGATCTTTCGAAGCGTGCAGTGATGTCAGAGGACAAATTGGTAGATTACGATTACTTGGATTGGAATAAAACAATCCGCCTCTACTTAAGAAGTATACGTTTGGCCAGTCATCTTGATGAGACCCTCCTATGATGATTCGAGTAATGATGGGCTGGAGGATGATGCGGAGTCTCTTCCTTGAAATTTGTAATTCCATTGACGGTAAAAAACTTACCTTCATTAATAACTATGAGATTGTCAAGGAGCTAATGGCTTATTTGGAATTTGTGTAATGGCTACGGGAATATTTCTCACATATTTGATGTGTCAAACCTTTTATCATTCCAAGAAACAAGAATGGTCTCTTACGAAATTTTTCATGGACTATAAAAAGACATATGAGGAACTAAATGTGAATTACCCTTTAGTCCAAATGTTAAGGTCCAGCAAGTTCAGCGGGAAAAGATGGCAATGATGGTCCTCCCCTCGACTCTGCTTGACCTACGAAGATCCACCCCTGGCCACACGCCTCCCTTATCGGTGAGCTACAACAATGTTTCGTAAGTTTTGTGTCTAACGGGCATGTTTTTCTAGGGTTTCTTTTCTTTTCCTTGATTCCTTCGAGATTCGATCACATTAAGAGTGGTTTGGTTTGGGACTAAAATACATTCGGGTGTGGTGTTTTTGTGGAAAGGTAGTTCTTTCCTTCTTGATATCTATTTTTAGTATTTTACGCATTTTAAGAGGCTTATTTGAGTTAGATCTGCTTCCATGACTAACAGGAAACCCTCAAGAAGAGTTTTGTGTCATAATTGTCATAATCCAGGACATGTACACTGAAATTGTAGGAAGTTGCAAAATAAAAATCGAAGATTTCAGTATGGTTCATTATCAGAAATCACTTAAGTCTGTATCTACTTCTATCACTACACTCGTGGAGTAAGGGAAAACTAATATGTTTTATTTCATCTTCCTTCACATGGGTCGGTGACTCTGCAGACCTGATGATAGATAATTTTAGTTTATTTACTACATTTAGTCCAGCATCTTCGCTACAGTGCCCTTACACGATTGGTCAGCATGTTGTGTCCTTGGTCGAGGACAAATTCATCAGACTCCACCTAATCGCTGACCTGCATTGCAGGTTTACCCTGATTATCTTTTAATTTTAATTTACGTGAGTAAACTCACTTGTACTACTGTGTAGTATCTCATTATTTCCCGATTGACTGTTTGATTGAATCTTTGTGAATCGAGATTGTTGGTCGAGGTGAGTGCGGGGGTCTCTACATCCTTGAAACAAAAGTTCCAAAGTCTATTGCTTGTTTTGAAGTTGTTACCCCATTCGAATTACATGTCACCTGGGTCATCCTTCTCTCTCTGTTGAAGAAGTTATATCCTCACTTTTTAAGTCTATCCTCATTGAACTGTGAGTCGTGTCAATATGTTAAGCTTCATCGTGTGCATTTGAATCCTATAGTCAACAAGCTTCCGTTCCTTTTGAGTTAGTTCATTCCGATGTTTGTGGTCCTTGTCCAATTATGTCTTCCACTGGGTTTAAGTATTTCGTTAGTTTTGTTGACAATTTCTTTCACGTCACTTGTCTTTATCTAATGAAAAGTGGATTCGGAAGCTTTTTTCTCATTTAATTGCCTTTTTTGTGATAAAATTCACGCTCAATTTCATGTCTTTATTCAAACATTGGGAGTGTGCGCGAAATATTTAACCGGAACTTTTCATTCCTTCATGTTACAACATGAGATTCTCCATCAGACCTCTTGTGTTGATACACCCTCTAAGAATGGGGTAGCTAAGAGAAATAATAGACATCTTCTTGAGACTGCCTAGGCTCTTTTGTTCCCCGAACACTTTTGAAGTGTGCGATCTCTACCGCACATTTCTTGATTAATAGGATGTCTCATCATCGATTCTAAATTAGGCTATTCCTTACCACCGATTGTTTCCAAATAATATATTTGTTCTCTGTGATCCGAGAATTATTTTGGTACACATGCACATTCGAGATGTCCAGCTCCTCAGTGACTAAACGTCCCGAAATCCTTAAAGTGTATCTTTATGGGATATTCGTGTTAAAGGGTATAAGTGTTATAGTCTCATATTGACTACTTTGTCAATGCGATGTTGCATTGCTGAAATCACTACTGTTTATCTTCTCTGTGCGATTAAGGGGGGATGATGATTTATTGGTCTATACGATTTTCTTAGCAGTCTCTACTTCAACTCCAGCTCCTATCTTCCTTGCTCCAACTCCCATTCCTATTAAACCTCCCGTTACTCAAGTATATTCTCGACACCAAAACCCTTCAATTTCAAGTCCAACACCAGCTGCTTCATCACCAAATCCAATCCAGAATGATGATCTTCTGATTG
Source organism: Tetrastigma voinierianum (assembly GCA_016808115.1). Classification (NCBI taxonomy): domain Eukaryota; kingdom Viridiplantae; phylum Streptophyta; class Magnoliopsida; order Vitales; family Vitaceae; genus Tetrastigma; species Tetrastigma voinierianum. The sequence goes on along the minus strand of JAEQBH010007236.1, from coordinate 138,289 downwards.
CTCTTTGTAAAGGTAAACGCCGGTATGCTCACCTAATATCTTCGCTTGTTTCCGATAACCATTTGTCGCTCTTGTTTTCGCTTTGTTGCGTACTAGATTCTATCTCTCTTTAACAAATCGTGAGGCTTTGTCGATACGGTTGGCGTAGTGCTATGGTGGAAGAAATGCAAGCTTTATATGACAATGATACGTGGGACTTGGTGTCTTTACCTGCTAGAAAGAAGGTGATAGGTACCCAAGCCCAATGGAAGAGCCTAACCCAAAAGACTAGCTTATTAGGTGGGAGAACCCATCAAGCTTAAGTACCACTCCACACTCTTGTGTGGAACCGATGTGGGACCGTATCATTCCATACCACTTGAAAAAACGGATGTCCACGGACGGCATTCACTCTAGGTGGCTCACACTCTGGCTAGCATTCACTCCGGGCCCACCTTTGGTGCATCGGGTAGCCCTCTTCCAAGTAGCCCTTTCCCAGGTAGCCCTCTCCCGCTACACACGGGTTGGCTCTTATACCAATGATAGTGCAGGCCCAGTAGATGTGTCAAGTGAACGGCGGGAACCGCCAAGCTTAAATGCCTCCGCATCTGTTGACCGATGGACCGTATCATAAGGCTATTGGTTGTCGTTGGATGTTTGTAGTAAAGTTTAATCCTGATGGGTCTGTTGCTAAATTGAAGGTCCGTCTTATTGTTAAGAGTTATGCTCAGACTTATGGAGTTGATTATTCTGATACATTTTATCCTGTAGCAAAGTTGACATCTATCCGTTTGTTATTCTCCCTTGCTACTTCTTATGATTGGAACTTGCATCAGCTTGATGTCAGGAATGCTTATCTACATGGAGATCTTCAGGAAGAAGTTTACATGGAGCAACCTCGAGTTATTTACTTAGGGAGAGATGGGAAAGGTATGTCGTCTTCGGAAATCTCTGTATGGTTTGAAGCAGAGTCCCTGTGCTTGGTTTGGCAAATTCAATCAAGCAGTTGAGGTATTTGGCATGCAGAAGAGTAAGTCTAATCACTCTGTCTTTTATAAAAATTCTAGTTCTAGTATTATTCTACTGATAGTGTATGTTGATGATATTGTCATCACTAGGAGTCACTTCAAAGGTATACTATCCCTTAAATCCTTTCTTCATAGTCAGTTTCACACAAAGGATTTAAGAATGTTGAAGTATTTCTTAGGTGTTGAATTCATGAGAAGTAAGCAAAGTAGAATTTTGGTATCTCATGATATGTACTTGACATTATGAGACGGGAAATTGGGCGCGAACCTTGTAGTACCCTATGGCTCCTAATGTACAACTCACTAAGGAAGGATAATTATTCAAAGAACCTGAGAGATACAGAAGACTGGTTGGGAAATTGAATTATCTTACAATAACTCGTCCGAATATTACTTATTCAGTAAGTGTTTTGAGTCAGTATATGTCATCTCCCACAATCAATCATTGGGCAATTGTAGAGCATATCCTATGCTTTTTGAAAAAAGCACCTAGACGTGGAATATTACATAAAGCGTAGGCATCACCCAGGGGTGGAGTCTTTACGGCAGCGGATTAGGCGGGATCTAGGAAGATGAAGATCCACCTCAAGATATTATGTCTTTTTTGGAGGAAATCGTCTCGTGGAAGAGTAAAAAGTAAAGTGTTGTCTCGCGGTCTAGTATGGAGTCAAAGTATAAAGCTATGGCACAGTCTTTATGCAAGATCATGTGGATACGTCAGTTATTGATGGAAGTAGGCATCGAAACTTCAGTACTAGCGGAGCTTGGGTGTGATAACCAAGTTGTCGCGCTAGCATCTAACACAATTATTTCCGTAGAATGACAGAACATGGAATAGATTGTCATTTGTCGGGTGAGAGATTGGGGTTGGGGTTGATCTCTACGGGATATGTAGCGGAGAACAATTACGGGAGCTCTCATTCACGAGCCTTTTAGGGTGGGAATCGAATTAAATTTATCTTTTAGTAACAAGTTGGGCTCAATCAGCATGTGCTCGACTTGAGGGTGTTATAGCATTGTAGAATTGAAACTAGTTGGGAAAAGGAAACATGTATTCATGTAGAGTTAGGAAACTTCATATTCTTTCCTATTTGATTTAGGGATTGTCTTGTATATAAATAGGTTATTTGTCATCAATGAAACACACAATTTTTCCTTCAATTATCTCTGATTACATATATGTATGATGAATCAATGGAATACACAAGGAATTCATTCCTCCAACTCTTCTCCTCTTGGTTTCTACAATGTTTAATGAGTTCACCAATATTTAGACTACCAGAAGGCCTTCCACTAACTCGCCTCATCCTTTTTATCCTCCACATATCTTCTTTCTCCCTTCTTTTCACATACCATAGTATCCTTCCATTTCTTGATTGGTCCAACATTCAGTCCCATGAAGCCAACTAATCTCTGTTGCTTTGCAGAATTTTTCCTGGGAAAACAAAAGCATCCAAGAGAGTAAGATATCAGAACTTTCAAGCTTGGCTTTATTTAATGCAAGACCTAACCAGAGGTCAACCCATGTTATTCTAGCCAAGTAGTTCCAATAAGGCTGGTTTACACAAGGTTGCTAAAGAACCTAACAGAGCCTTTCAATAAGCCCAAGTAGACAAATCAGAATATGCCACATCAACAGCAAGCTGCATCATTGAGTGGGTATATTTTCTGTTCTTCCAGATTACAGTTCCTTACCACCTTGGAGTTCCACTAGCTTTCAACAAGTTTGCTTAGAGTTCAAGTCAGGCAGAAGGCTTATCAAACAAACACTACTCTATGAGAATACTTTCTGAACCCAGGCCATATAGTTTAAGCGCATTCAGAAATTTGCATAATTAACCTGTTTATTAGATATGGATTCTGAGTGGGATTGAGTTTTATATGTCTGCTCTGCACATGAGCAACAGTCTATTATGAACTGCACAAAATTGTAACTTAAGCCGATACATTAGCTATATTCAACTATCATATCTTGAAGTTATAATAAGGAAAATATATTGTGCATATTATTTCTATAGTACCAAAAATTAGGTTCCTTACCATGTTACTAGCAACAGTAACAGAAGGCGAAAGCCTGATGCAGAACTGACAGGAAAATGGAGCCTCCTTCAAGTAGAGGAAGTAAAAACAGTCAGCTGAAACAATCTCCAATCATGGATTCAATCAAAAATAATAAGACCATTCCCCAAGGCACAATGGGAAAATGAAACTTTAGGATGAACAATTTCCAGGAGAGAGAGAGGTACCAGCTCCATTAGGTCAGCCTCAATATCCTTTTCAATCAGTGAGAAAGCTTTCATGTATACCTACAAAATCATGTTTCAACAATGGAAGAGTGTGTCAATAATGAATAAATGACTAGCTATCCAGAAGGCTTTCTAAAGTGGTCCCAGATTGAAAGAGCAGGGATGTTACTAGATGAGGTGAAGCAATCATTACACAGCAGAGCAAATAGTTAAAATATTTTCATAACCAGACCAGTCATTGAATCGAAAAAGTTACTAGTTCATAGTTCAATTGTTAGACTAATAGTTGAACCCTAGTCAAAATGGTTACGTCATAATATATAATTTATATTATTTTTTGCATTTTTCCTCTTTTTTTTATGAGCAAACTAAGTAATATATTAACAAAGAATGAAACCTTTGAAGTATACAAGAATTTATATAGGGATGCTCGAGAAGGAGTTTTTAGACCAAAATACTTTATTTGAAAAACAAAATTATAAAATTAGTTTGAAACCAAATTAATGCACCGAAAATGGTCATGTCTGTCATGGGCAATGGCAATTGGTATTAAATTGTCAAATGCGTTGTCGCAGCGGTGCGGTGGACTTGTAATAGTGCGAATGGGAAGAAATTGGGAGAAGAAGGCAGGCGAATAAAGGCTCGAAATCTGCATTGTTGAAGAAATTTAAAAATTGAATGCCGTTGTCCAAGACAGCGACAATTGAATCAAATTCAAATCCGCGGTTCGTGATTGCGACATTTGAACTTTTAAAGGAAAAATGTTGTCAAGAACAATGGCATTTGTCAAACACACTAGTTTGGGCGTGGTTTATTGAAAATAAATTAGTCATTTTTTCCCCCTGAGTACTATTTTAGGTCTGCTCCAAGAAGAGCAAAAGAGAATAGATACAAAAAACCTGAACAGAGAATCAAAGAGAGGAATTAGAGGAAAAAATTTCTTATGTATTTCATTGATCCATTGTGAATATATATATATATATATATATATATATATATATATAAAAGTCTATCTAACCTTCCTAATAGATTATAACTCTATAAGACAAGTTTCCTAATAGATTACAACTCTATATGTAAAGTAGATGCTATAACACTTTCCCTCAAGTTGAAGCATAGATATTAATCAAGCCCAACTTGTTACATAGATAACTAACCCGGTCCCCATTTAGAGCCTTTGTTAGATATCGCTGATTGTTATAGGTCTCCCGCATGTAGGTGAGAAATCAAAGCCGAGTTGTATTTTCTCACGAATGAAATGACAATCCATCTCGATATGCTTAGTTCGTTCATGAATCATAGATTGAGCAGACTAAGGCGAGCAGATTTGCTCATGTAGGAGTTTTCTTGGAATTTGTGATATCTTGTGCAGGCTTCCATCGAGAGTTGAGTGAAGCCACATAACATACGGTCGTGTCATCGCTCACATGTTCATACTCTACCACTAGGTATCCTCCTTAAATCCTTGATCAAGCGTATGGAAGCGCTCAAAGTCTATTATGCCCATGAATATTGTATAAAATACCACATCCCGGGGCTCCTTCCAAGTAACATAGATTTGTTATTCTTACGATGATCTTGTTGGAGAAGACATGTATTGAACACAACGCTAATAGAGCATGATATCAAGGTGTGTTCTTTGTAAGATGATTGTTGACGAGTCTTCTACATCTCTCTGCTGATCCTCGAATGTTCGCCTTCTCTAGTAAGATTGTGCGCTTCAAAAGCCATGGGGAGCTTTGCATGGTTTACTGACTTCTGAGTCTTAGACAATAGATCAAACACGTATTTGGCTGAGATAAGAAGATTCACGTTCAGCAGCGCCAGCGATGCTAAGTATCTTAGCATCCTTAAGTCCTCCTTTGTATGGAATTCGCTATGAAAAATGACTTAAGGATGGAAATCGTACTGAGTCATTTATCGGTGATATGATATCGTCAGCATCACACCCTAAGCGAATGATACATGAGCGGGAGTTTCTGTAGAAGGCAGTGGTCATATTTACTCTTCTACATATAAAATTCCTCAAGCTTGTTGCATTTGAATTTACCAAACCACGCACAGAACCTCTATTTCAAATCATACAGACTTAGAAGGCAATGAGCCTTCCTATCTCCCCCTAAGCAACAAACTCTGGAGATTGCTCCATATAAATCTCCTCCTAAAGGTCGCCATCAAGAAAGACATTCTTAATATCAAGCTGGTGGAGATCCCAATTATAAGTAGCAGTCAAGGAAATAAAAACCCGAATGGATGTCATCTTAGCAACAGGAGAGAAGGTATCAAAATAATCCACCCTAGAAGTTTAGGCATACCCTTTAGCAACAAGGCGGGTTTTCAACCGAGCATTTGATCCATCGAGATTAACCTTCACTGTAAACACCCAAAAGACAACCCAGTAACTTAAATAAGTAAGCGAACCAAGTCTCAAGTGCGAATTTGTCGTCAAGCGTCGTCATACATCATAATAGTACTGACGGGGTGAGCAAGGGCTTGAAACCTTGTTAGGCGAAATAAAGTCGAAAGATCTGATAGGAACAAGAATGTGATGACAAGTGGTCATAAGAGCAAAAGGAGGAAATTGGATGAGCACACTGACATTTACCTTTATGGAGGCAATAGGAGATCATCCTTCTGAGCTGGATCACGATGTTGAAGCGATTTGGTGGGAGGGATTCGAAGCGCAAGTGTGTTGAGCCCAGTAGACACGAGTTGCCGGGAAGCTGTCGACGAAGCGGGGGGCGCGAGAAGCAAGATTATAAGCAGGCAAATCACCATCCTCCCGGATTGATTAGTGTGAATTTGGTCTTGAAAAGCATTCTGAGGAAATGACGTGCAGCGGTAAGTACCTTAGCTAGGGATAATAACACCTATACCGCCGAGGGCAGTAACCAAGGAAGATACGATATTTTTTAAGATCGAGTTTAGGCAATACGACAGTTTGTCTTAGGAACAAAACAAATACACATCGAATATCGGAATTCGATGGGAAACAGGGGTTTATTTGGAAAAATTGTGTGGTACAAAGTGTCCCAATTCTAAGGAAGGCATTCAGTTAATCAAAAAACAAGCGGTGGAAACAGCATCGGCCTAGAAATGTTTGGGCACCTGCATTTGAAATAATAGAGCTTTGGCGGTTGAGGAGGTGTCTGTGTATACCAGCCCAGCTCCATTATGAAGAGTATCGATACGGGAGTCGATGAAGGATGTCATTTTGAAGCATGAATGACTGATACTATTTTGAAACATATTATTTAGCATTATCACTTCTCAGACTTTGAACATAAATATGAAATTGAGCGTGTATCTCTGTATAAAAGGCACGGAAATAAGAAAATAACTCAGAACGGTTTTTCATCAGATATAACCAAGTGGTTCGTGAATAATCATTAACAAAAGTGACAAAGTATCGAACCCCAGTTGGGAACACAACTGGACATGGACCCCACACATCTGAATGGACTAATTCAAATGGAGCACTAGCTTGTTTATTGACTTTAGGACTAGAATGAAGATAATGATGATTCACAAATTGACAAGACTCGCGATACGGGTATCTTTCGTAGCAGCAGCGAAGCGAGCCTTAAGGCGATCCACTGAGCCATCGGACCCGATCTTAGCAGTATAGGCCAATGACCAGCGAGGACTTGCCAGCATGTAAGGGGACCAGGTCCCATGTGCCAGTAGAATCCAAAGTAGTCATTTCTTCAACCATTGCCTGTTTCCAACCTGGATGAGAGAAGACCTCATGTACAGTGTTAGGAAGAGAAACAGAAGACAAGATGGAAATAAAAGCACAATATGGTGAAGATAAACGATGAAAAGAAAGGAAAGTATAAATAGGATGGGGATTACGAGATGAACAAGTACCTTTCTGAATGGCGATGGGAGGATCAAGGGGAGACGGCAAGACGGGCGTCGTGTAGGAGGGCGCCATAGGAGATGAGTCATCGGGAGGCCCGGTGTCGGTACGTGGACGACGAGTATAAATCTGCAATGAATGAGGCGACGTAGCTGGGGACTCAGATGATAAAGCCGGAATGGGAAATATGAGAGGTAGAGATAAGACCTCGGGACTAGAAGACGGGGGTAGAGAAAATAGAAGAATGTTCCAAAAAAGGTGACATCAGTGGAAACGAAGTATTGATGTGCATCGAGAGAATAGAAACGGTACCCACGTTGAAGGCGGGAATAACGAAGGAAGATGCACTTCACGGCCTTGCAGAAAGTTTATCTTGGCCAGGAGTAAGTATGTGGACAAAACAAGTGCAACCGAAAGCACGTGAAGAGAGACAAAAAATGGGTTGATTAGGAAAGAGAAGAGAATGAGGAACTTGATCACCTAGGACAGAAGAGGGCATGCAATTGATCAAATAGCAGGCGGTTAAGATAGTGTCCCCCCAAAAACGTTGAGAAACTGTATGGTGAAGGAGAAGATTGCAAGCTGTCTCAACTAAGTAACAATTCTTACCTTTCGGCCACGTTTTGTTGTGGAGTGTAAGCAATCAGGCCCAGATGAAGGAATCCATGGGAGGATAAAAAGTCAGAGAAAGGAGCAGAGAGGTATTCCAAGGCATTATCACTGCATAAGATGCGAATAGAAGTATGAAATTGATTGCGAATCTCAACAAAGAATTTTTGGAATACTGAAAATAGCCCAGTTCGACTCTTCATTAAAAATAGCCAAGTACAACGGGAAAAATCATCAATAAATGTAAAAAATACCGAAAACCTAAAGTAGAAGCAGTTCGAGACGAACCCCAAACATCAGTGTGGATGAGCTCAAAATGAGACTTGGTTCGAGACTCTAAGCGCTTAGGAGAAACAGTATGTTTCCAGTGACACAACTCACACTCCTAGTGAAGATAAGGCTAGAAAGCGAAACCATCTTAGAAGCTTGGAAATGTTTGGATGATCGAGACGAAAATGGATGAGAAGAGAGGTTCATCCGTTGAAGTGCAGACGGTGGAAAATGGGGTTGAATTGAGATGATAAAGGCCTTAAGACTCATGTCCTATGTCAATCGTCCTCACCGTACTCAGGTCCTACAAGGCTGACGGAAGAAGCGAGAAAGGTACTTTCGAGCAGGTAAGGTCATGGATTAATGTGACGGAGATAAGATTAAATGGAGAATCAGGGACATAGAGAACATAAGTAAGAGGTAAAGATCAGAGAGACATGCGGACTATATGCTGGCCGTAGTTTGAATCTCATTAGCTAGTAATCATAGGTAAGGGTGAAGTGATAGTAGGGAAGAGAGAGATCCCAGAGTATTACTAGACGGATGATCGGATGCCGGTCGGGGAATCCGTAGATTCGAGAGTGTGTAAGATAGGCAGAGGCATTACCAATCTGGGCAACATAAGCAATGGAGGCAGATTTGGCGGCATGAGTGAGGCGAAGAAACTCCTCATATTCACCAGGTATAAGAATCACTCCCTGAGATTAAGGCGGAGGTGATCCTGTTGGAGGTGGAGCGATTCAAAGGCGGGCTACATGAAGCGATGCGAGGCGGACGGCCATGCGATAACAGGTCTCGAAGGTAAACCACATAATTCTGATAGATCTGATAGATACAATAAGATTGTTGGCCTCTGCCTCGATGGCCACCATGAATACTCCGAGAATCACCGCAAGGGTTAGATGGAGCAAGCATCACCGAGGTGTCTAGGGAAGCCTCAGAGAGCCAAGACCGAGTCGCAGTGGATGAATGGCACAGTAACCAAGAAAAAATGTCATCAAAGGTCGGGATGGCGGAGCCAGTGAGGATCTGTTCCCGGATATTGTCAAACTCTGTGCCAAGTTTAATAAGAGTAAGGGTCATAAAGATTTAATCCATGTTGAACAAGTAGGTCTTGGAATCAATGACTTTAAGCAGGACAGATATGAGCTCATTTTTCAATGCAAACATTCGTCCAACAAAGGAAGATAATTCCATACCAGGCTACTCTAGACTATCGATGGAGGAGATGACACAATTGAGGTGTTGAACATCATTGGTATATAACTTCTTTGCTTGGGTCCAAAGAGACTGACAGGTCTGATAATCCCTAAGGTTGTCGAGTGTTTTGGGCTCTATGGATTGCTAGAGAGTATTACAGAGTAAAGCATCATGTTTCCGCCACTAAGGGCTTTTATCTACAGCAACACTAGACTTCGTAGAGGTCAGATGGTCTTCAACACCATTTCCAGTAAACCATAATGTAACAGAATTGGCCCAGGACTGATAGTTATCACTTCCCTTGAGTCGATTGACAGTTATCATGGGAGTTCTAGATAGAAACGAAGAAAAGTTCGAAGCTTTGATAACCATAGTAAGAAAATCAACAAAATTAGCCAGAAAACAAGAGTACCACAACTGCTGAAGGTGAGAGAAGCCTGTGAAGGATGTTGGGCTGTTGGAAAAAGCCAAGACAGATCGGAAAAGCTCAAAGAAAAGTACTGTCGAAGACAAAAATGGGCAAAACACGAAGATGGAGGCTTTGAATGGAAGTTCCAAGGAGCTATGAAGCTCTGCCAGTGAGAGACAAGCTAGGTAGGAGAATCCAATGGCCGGAGGGTCACTCACGCGCCACCCACTCCAGGCACGTGAGGGCCAATTTGTCGGAGAAAAGACACACGCGTGACGGTAGCGTGGGAGCTTCAGTTCTTTGAAGTTCTTGGCTCCGATGGATAGATCGGCTACCGAAGAGTCGACTGGTGGGGATATCTCGTCGGCAAGGGTCGTCGTCGGAAAAGTACACCGGCGGTGATGTGGTCTGATGGCGACGAAGAATTCCGATGCTTTCTGTGATGAAGGTGGAGTGGCCGGAAAGAGATCCGACTATTTGATGGGTTGTCGGAATTGAAGACTTACTAAAGCCTAAAGCACGAGCCTTCCATGGATCTAATACCATAGGAAGAAATATAAGAAAATGATGCTTTTCTTATTGATTGAATAGATAAAAACGATGCAGGTACCTACTTACATACATCAAGATGACATAATAAAAACAAATCAAGTACAAAAGGAAGGACAAATATTGTCTGAAATGTAGGGAATAATCGGAAGATATTCTAAGAATATCTATGATTTTCAACATAAATGAACTCATTTAATCTTAACCAGAGAACAATCATAGCTCACAAATCAAAATGACCTCATTGACTCTAACCAGAAAATAAGCATAGGAAAAGCTACCCATAGGGTCCAGCAATAGAAGACAACTTTCAGCACAGCTCAACAAAAGTTGAGGAACAGTGGAAGTAGTGATTAACAATTCGCCATTACTACATACAAACTAAGGAGCTGCAATTAGGAGTGATGGCTCAAAGAACTTTCAGTTATTTTTTCTTTTCTTGTTTTGATCAATAGGAGAAGTTCATTGGTATCATGAATCTTATAAGACCTCCCTCTTTCTCTCTCCCTCTTCCCTCCCCCATCATAATTTTAGTCCTACCATTTCCTCTTCTTAAATCCTTAAAAACAAAAAATTGAAACCTATGCCTTCTTTGATTGTAGACAATCATCCTAGACTTGTCATACACCATAACATGTCATATGAATTCACTTTTACAGCCAACAATTTGATAAAACAGGCCATCCATCGGGTTGTGAACAAATTTAACCACCCATTTATGCACCTGTAGCTTAGAAATATTTATAGATGGATATAAGAGAAGCCTTTAGGTAATGATTGGGCCAGTCTAAAAATGAGTACCAAAACAATTCCAAACATAGAAGGTGGATAATCAATGTATTAGTATTTTATTTCATTATTGCATTCTCTAGAATCATATTTTCTACAGATGTGCATAGTAAGCAGTAAAATGCATTTTGCAGGAAAATCATTGGTAACAGTTATCAAGAACTTACATTCTGACAAGATGCAGCCTAGCTACTTAAAAGAAATCAACTAAGCATGATTGGTGTGTGGTAATATAACTAAAAATTAGCACTTCAAACGTAAAAAATAATAGCAACAGAAAAAAAAAAACGACATAAAAGATAACTTGTGTGTGTGATATCTGCAAGACTGCCTTGTACATAACGAACATTATCATTTTAAATGCAAATAAATAATCCCCACAGCATAACCTTAACAAGTACAACAGTGGAATTTTACCATTTTAAAAGTTCCATCCTTCACCAAATCAAACTTTCTGAGGGTAGATCTTATGCATTTGTCATATCTCTCTGTGGAGGACAAAGAATGAAGAGCCTGAAAACAGTGTGAGTGTGGAACAAAGTAGAGAGACATAAAACATCATAAATGGACATAAGTAAAAGTAGAAGAGTGGAATGGAACCGAAACATCACACAAGACATCATAAAGAAACATGATGAGTGAGGAAAAAAGTAGATAGATGAAACATAAAATACAGATCTTAAGAAAAAATAGAAATTAGACGAGAGTGCACCATCTCAATCAAAATTGTCATTATGGTTGGCAAAAACTCCACTTGGAAATTGGAAAACATGGAATTCCAAATCAAACTCCCTACTTACAGTTACAAAAGATATGAACTCCAATACTATGTTATATTATGGCACGATGATTTTGGTCATTTAGCAAAATCCTAAAGAGGTTTATCATCACCCCAGAATGCACAGTTATAGAGTTGAGACCAGATGACCCAAAAAATAGAGCTAACAACCACATGCATTCCCATTCTTTATGTTTTATTTGCTTTTGCATATATGTGCGCTTGAGTGTGCATTTGGAGAGAGAGAGAGAGAAATGGCTAGCACAAATATCAGTAATAATCAAACAGTATACAAGAAAGTGAAACATCTAGCCAGCAGCTCAATTTTATTAGGAGCTTCGTGCTAGATAAGATTGCACTCAGAGCACTCAAATTAATATCTCTTAAAATACTGAATAGTAATGACAACTTCAAAATACCTGGTACAGAGATAAGTCATAAGAATGAATGGACTCCTCAAATGTACAACAGAGAGAGTTACTCCAACCCAATGTGACCGATAAAATAGAAATGCCTTCATCCTCATCTAACTCCAATCTGCCAATACAAGATTCTATTTCAAGAAAATTCATGTAAGCGACACCCTCTGCTGACACTTAAAGCGAAAAACACATGCATAAAAAAAAGTTTTTACAAAACCATCAATTAAAAAATAAAAAGAAAAATAAAATCAGAATGAAGAAAGAAAAGCATTGCAAGATACTAGATAATATACAAAAATATAAACTTTGCACCAAAGGAATAAAAGGTAAAATGAACCAGCCTCATGCTTCATGAGATGACTCTATTGAAATTGGCATTCACAAAGCCATAAGCTGTTACACAGGTTGAATCAATTGAGAGATACCTGCAGTAAAACTATTCATACATTATCTCAAATCAGGAAAGAGTTAAAGTCATCTGTTTTTTTGGGAAGGCTACAAAATAGAACATAAATTTTTATTTGCACAGATCAAAACCAAGAAAAAATACAAGATGAAGCTCTTACAACTACATAGCAAGAACCTCCCTTAAGTGGGGATGGGGGGAAAATCTTCCCTTGAACCACCAAAACTATTTTTAAAAATCTCTCAGTTTCTCCTGATCTCCTTAAACGTTCCTATGCCAAAACCTTCCCCCCTTGAACCACCAAAGCACCAAACACCTCTTTTTTCCTCAAACTTCCCGTTGATAAACTACTTCGAGAAAGACTATCTTTCTTAAGCATATCTCTAATGTCACTTGCCTGAAAGATCAGCATTGCGAGCCAAAAGATCTCAAATGCCAAGAGCCTACTTGGTCACACATAATATAGACTAATTAATCAAATGATTTTCTCCCAGAAACTCACCCCCACCCTTAGGAAGCCTCTGTGGATCTTCTCCAACCATAAGATCACCATCCTTGGAATCACTAGTATGGATATGCAGTAAATTGAGAAGCTACACAAAGTGACTTGATTTTGAGCTACTCTCTCCCTCTAGACTAATGCAAGGACAGGACCGTGATGGATGATATAATGGATTGGGTAAGTTAGGGATGGGTTTGTGGTAGTTTAGGGGTATAGGATGTAACTTTAAAGGATAAGGGACAAGTCTAGTTTCAAAGGTTATAGGGCTTATTTGGGGTTTATATATGATGGAATAAAGGTTTAGAATGAAGGATTTTAGGTTTGGAAAGTTTCGGGTTCAATTTGATGCAAAACAACCATGTTTTGAGCTAGTTTGCAGTTTTCGGGTTTTTCTAAGGTAGGCTAGGGCTATGTATGAATTTGGGGCTTCTCAAATGTTAGGGATGATGATATTTCTGGTTTCTAGGATGAAACAGAGTATATGGAAAGGGTTTAGAAGTATGGAACAAGATTTGGAAAGTTTTGGGTTGTAGTTGGAGAATTGGATTTGGAAAGTTAAAAAGATAAGATGATGAGATGAGTAGAGGTTATAGAAGGATAGATACTTACTTCGCCACTCAAGGAATACGAGAGATGAGAGAAGAAATTCGCGCCTCATCTTGCCTCAGTCTAGTGAAAAACTTCACATGCCATGCCCATCATAAGAAATTATGTCAATTAAGTTCGAGTTATAATCTGAATTGTTAGAATCTCATTAGATCTCACAAATTAATCAATTGGGGTTTTTGTTTTCTCGATGTTGTAAGACTTTCAAATAATTCAATTTAACTAACAATGAGGTTGGTTAACGATTGGAATAACCTAAGAAATCTACATTGCCAGAACCAACAATAAAGCTTTGAGATCATTTGCAAATTTAGGTTGCATGCCAAACTAATTTAGATCAGATTTGTTCACAAGAACAAACTTTTAGCCTGCAAAATTGGTCCAACGGATATAATTTCCAGGTCATGCTTGCATATAATATGCTTTTAGTGTCATGCATGTCATTTTGTATCTCATTGACAGTCCAAATTATGAGTCTTTGAATTTAAGGAAGTATACTCCCCAACATAGTGCGGATGCCACAACACATTAGCACAGTAATTTATGGAAGTTGAAGATTGAAATAAAGAAAATGCTAACTATGTTTATAGATTATTTGTTTTGAACTTCTTTTTTAAGGTATTTAGTTTTAGCATTACTATTTTTCTCCACTAACCCTTAATAAGTTCAAAGAGATAGCTATCTTATTACTATAATTTTTTCCCTTTGTCTCTATAAGTTAAGCTAGCTATTCCACTATTATAATTTACTCTCTTTATCTCTATCAGTTTAGGAAACCACCCCTAGTGGTTTCCTTCAATTTGGGAGTTGAGTTGAGTTGAAATTGCCGCATCATGAGTTTGAAATTTTATGATATTTGGTGGCTCTATTATTCTCAAACTCAATATAATTTTGAGAACTAGATTTCATAATTATCAATTCCTGTGTTATGAAGATAATACTTATGGTGAATGAATTTTTTATATGAAAGAAAAAAAAAGGGAGAAGAGAAGACATGTGCATACATTTGTCTATGTGTTTTCTTGTTTGTCTATTATTCTTGGAATCAATAAGACATAGATGTCCTAGTTTTTGGTTATTTTCTCTAAGAAAATCAAAGGTTCCTGAGAAGAATGTGTTTTCACCTCTAAAACAAAACTCTGCTTCTGAAAGCATGCTGCATGACCCCTTCAAGTCAACCCCTTCTGTGTTTTCTTCCAAATGAAATTACCATTCCTAGTTTAACAACTCTGTCATTGATGTATTGATGTCTTATTCAAACTTCAATGTGTTTCTAAGTTTTATTTTGTTTTCGTTGCTTCTCTCTTTTTTTAACATTTACTCCAATTTTCAGAAAAGCAAAGCCAAATTCATTGACAAAGATTACAACCTCTGATTCACTCACCTCATCAAGGTTTTCGACTGGATATCCCTAAAAAGAAGGCTAAAATGACAAAGAAGAGACAAGAGATAAAGGAGTAAAATTAACCTCTTGAATGAATTTTGTCCTCCCGAGGTACTGGAAGAAGGATGCATAAAGCGAACTGCAGAACCTATTCCAAAAACTCCACGCGTTCCCCTCAAAAAAAGTGATTTATAGGTAGGATTTTTCGTCTCCTTGGAAAGAAAAAACAGAGGAAACACTGCCGACGACAAAGGTTGAGAGAAAAACCAATTCATCGCTTTTGGACTTGGGGCGGCAATCTGCAATTCTATAATCAAATTTCATGAATATAGGGGGGTATTAACAACAAACACCACCATAACACAAACACAGACTGCTCAGAATTCATATACTGACATAAAGAAAGAATAGCATATATATTTCTTTTTCTTTTTTTGTTTATTTCATTAGCATGTTGGTGAGGAAGCCATAGTTTGAATCTATACATGTTAATTCAAATTTTGACATCAACAGGATACGGTATCAATAAATTCTATTTTCAAGCGTATTTATTTCAGCATACATTGCTCTAATAATAATTTGGAATCCAATTTTCCTTCCTAATTTATAGAACCACCACATGAACGCTAGGAAACGAAAAACCGAGTGAACCTCACCTGAAACCTATACATGCCACTGCTAGAGCAAGGAGGATTCAGTTTCAACTCCTCAACAGCGTCGTTAATTTTCTCAAGCCCCTGCTTCAGCGTCAATGCAGGAGGAAGATTTCTCACAATGCAGCTCTCTACCACGAAATCTTCATCGAATTCAACACTCCCCGTCATCGGAAGATCCAAATTCATCACTTGCACAGCCTAACAAGCCCAAATTCAAACGAAAATAATGAGAACAAAGGAGAAGAAAAGAGAACTGACGGAGATAATGAGCAGCAGACAGATGAAAACCTTGGGAATAGGCTTCGCCGGAGAAAGGAGGAAGCGAGTGAAAGTTGTGAGGAACGGAAGGGTGGGTGGTGAAGTTTTGTAAGGCAGAGACCTCTTGAGAGATGGAGGTGAAAATTGAACCGCGGTGTGTGAGATAAGAGCTTTCATTGTTGCTGGGAGTGCGATAGGAAGACGATAAAATGGACAAGTGAGACTCAAAAGTGTGTTGCACTGGAAAAGAACAGGAAGGGTCGACGGAGTGCATTCAAGGTTTGCAGCTATGGCATTAGAAGGGATAAGGTAAAGAGTAGATTCTATTCTGCTTTCTATTCTCTTGTACCATTAAAGCGCGTATAAGAAGAGCCGTTCACCATGCCTTAATTTTTATATTTGCTTTTCTTATAACTAACCCGTCTCTGCGCTACAACTCCGCCTTGCCGCCAATGTGGCTCCCGTCTTGAAACATAGTGAGAATGGTTCGTTTTTCGCATGTCTGGCTTAATCGGGATTCGAAAATCCGGATATTAAAACAGTGTCCGGATATTGAAATCGTGTATATCTACTAGGATTTAACAAATCGGATTAGAAAATCGGATATTAAGCGACATCAGGATATTGAAATCCCGATAATATGCTCTACTATCGGATTTAACAAATCAGGATTAAAATCCCGGATATTCAAAGCGACTCCAGGATATTGAAATCCGGTAGAATAAACTGTTGCTTGGCCGGAGCGCAGTTTGAACACAAACCTTTTCTTTAGCGCTACTCTCAATTGTCTCTGACCTTACTCCCCACTACAGTTTGGGCATGTTGACTAAACTAATTCCTAGAATCAGATAACCATCTGCAAGATGTAAACACCATCTAATTAATAAGTACCAAGGACAAACTATCATAACTGTTTACGGGGAAAATACGAAGATTTAAAATCCATACCAAGTGCACTAGTAAAAAATGTATTGAAGCTTCCTGCAAAACAAGAGTGATTCTATGATGTTCATTTTATTTCTTTCCATTTTTGTTTTCATTTATTTTTCTTGATAGGCATCAGAGAAGTGATTTCTGATCTGAAATACCTAGCTACTCTAGTGAAGAAATACCATTACCTATAGATGCTATAATGGGGAACATGACAATTGGTGCAACTTAGTTATTTCTATAACTATAAGGGTGTTGTGAATCCAATCAGCATCTTATTTCAGAACTCTAGTTTAGCATAGACAAAAATTACAATAAACAAGGATTTAAAAACTTACAAAGCTAATCCATTTTTCTTATATTGGCATTACTTCATTTGATTTATACGAAGTCAATCGGCTTTCTATGAACTAAATTAACATCATCAACCATTTTATATTTTTAAAGTACCTCCCGATGATGGTCGGTAATTTAAATGAAATACCGTTTGTTTGCACTTGTAATATTAGTTTCTTGGTGAAGGATTAACATCCACTCTCTGAGTTCATGACCTATTTTCAGAAGCAGACAAAAGTAACGACGGTGCGGCAACGTCTAAGCTCTTTGTCTGATTTGAATCTTGCAATACAAATTAATTACTTTATTGATGTAATTTAATGTAACAACTAATATAATACAATAAAATAATCAAAATTACATTTTAAACATAAAAGTCTAACATAAACGAGGTGTACACATTGACCCATCTAAGTCTTCTTTTTCCTCTTCGAGCAGACATAAGCATTAGTAGATGCATTAGAATGCGAGATGCGGAGTCTTTGAAGGATCATTGTGAACAAGCTATCCTTTGGAGGAGGAGGAACTATCAGTGGTGGAGGATCATCTGATGCTGGTGGAGGATCAACTGATGCTGGTGGAGGATAGACAAAAGTGGGAGGGCTAAAAAAGGGACGCGTAGCAGGTGATGGTGTGCTATGACATGCTGGAGCAGGTGATGGAGTGCTGTGAGATGCTGAAGTCTCATCTGACCCAGCAAGTATGCTATGCGCCTCATTCAGTGCACCCCAAAAATAATCGCCACTCTGCTGTCTTCCACCAGATATCATGCCTCAATAAACTCAATGCTCTCGCATTACGCTACATAAATGATATGTGAACTTAATATTAGTAATATAATAAAAAAGTTAAAGTAAATATTATGTACAATTTAGATTACTAGGTCAAACGAAGTTCAAATTTAACCTGTATCCAACGGTAGATACGATGTGAGGCGAGAGAAGATTATTGCATCTGTCGTAAACTGATCTCATTTGTGGAGGTTGAGCGATGCGATCACGTGTGCGATCATACCAAGCCATATATACGCTACACTCTCGACCACGAGTGCGGCATCGTCGACCTCGACTCGATCGATCAATATCGTGATCTGTCCACCTCCCAATCTTGATCGATAACATACTGCGGTCAGGTCGTGGAGGTCTGGAGTCGCGGAGGATGAATGCGAATATACGGCAGCGTAAGGCAGATTCGGATGATATGGCTCAACAACCGATCCATACTTTATGCATCGAACCATCTGTGCTCCCGGGAAGCGGGTGCTCGGCTCGATGATCACGTATGGCTCAGCGAACTATGCGAACTCGTGTCGATCTAGTCGCTCCCGAACTGACTGCAAACTATCGGGAATCACGTGCGGCCTCCAACGCAGTGCACGTGGTCGTGACTCGATGTATGACAAATCCGGAGAAGAAAACATCTCAGGAAAGTGCTCATAAATCCAGGCCTACATAATGAATAAGACAATTAATATCCACTTATAATCGATAATTGAAAATTATCCCAAAAATTATCAAAATTTTCCTTGTACTTGGTTCCTCATGCGAATGGTAGATTAAGGAAGTTAGGAAGAAAAGGCCTTCGAGATTAAATTTGGTGGGAAATTGTTTTGTTACCTTGTTTGCACATAGAAGACATCTTTACGAAATTATAAACTATAAATTAAACGGGAAATTTTTATGTGGGTGTGTGACATGTACAATATTTCAGTTATGATAAAATGAACTTCTCCATATTATGAGCAAGAAGTTTCGAGTGTATGTTCATTTGGCATTTGCTTATATGAACCTTCTGTTTAGTCTACAATGGTATTATGCTCTCTTATTGTAGTAATGAGAAAGATGCTTTGAAGGTACTTACTGTTTTATTCCAAGAATTTTATTGTGTTTTATTTCAGGAGTTCGATCTGTTTTGTTATTATTATTTATGTGGATATCAGTTTTGGTGAGCGGAGTAAAGTAATTATGTTTATGGCTAGCAATGTGGAGTTGAATAAAGTTATTTGATTATGTGTGTGGAATCTTGTAGGTATCCAGGACGACTACGAGATGTAAGGCACTACGCCATATCGCTAAGATTCGAGTTAAACCACTCTGCCATATCTACGGATGCAAGGTACTCGATATTCTATAAGCTTGGCCCGAGGACAGTGAGTGTGAGTGGTAGTTCTGGGACATCATGGAATCGGGTGAAGTGCATATTACCGGACACCATGGAATCCGGGTGAAGTGCATATTACCGGACATCCGGATATCACGAATCGGATTATAAATTTCTCCGGACATCATGAAATCCGGTTGAAATCATTTTTTCTGGACATCATGAAATCCAGAAAATAGATCTCAGGATTCCATGAAATCGGATGAAACTCACCTTCGGTTGAGAATCCGGTAACATAGAGTCCGAAAACCAAAACCAGACGAAATTTCAAAAAAAAAAAATGCAAACTTCTTCGTATTTCTTTATATTTAACGGTGAAAATGCAAGAATAAACACAAAAAAAAAAAGCAAACTTACTTGATATTTTTGTCGAATCATAGGTTGAGTTGGATGAGTTTTGGGTAACAAAGGGAGGATGGGAGGGTTGGGTGCGGAGGATGGAGGTTGGAGATTTGGAGTTGTGTTGATTCTCGGATGTAGAGGGTTCTCGGATGGATTTAGAGTAAACGGGGAGGATGGAGTTTCAGAGAACTCAATCGGATGGAGAAATTTGGGTTATGGGGTGTATGGAGGGTAGGATGAGAATGTTGTTTAAAAAAGAATGGGGTGTAAAGAGTTATTTTGGGGTGTATTTAGTAATGGGGTGCGTAGAGATATCAAAGGGGTGTGAATAGAACTACTCGGTGCAAAAACAGTCTGGGTTTTGCACCAAAGTACTACTACTATTACTAACACATACTTGCAGGTAGTGTGCTTTTTCTCGTGATAACCTCCTAACGTTTCTCTCCTAGCTCACTTAAGCTCTTGTCGTCTCCGATTTGTCCACATCAGCAGATGACTGTTATTTCTATCGTACATGGCAACAGCGTTAGGTGGCAAAAAGCCCCCCATATTGATTAGGGCTTCCATTCTGCATTCTAAATCCCTAATTCACAATTTAGGACTCTGAAATTGTTTTCTTCTCTTGGTTTCCTCTACCATTCTTCTTCATCACCTATTGATGATCATTGTTAAGATGGGTTCTTTAACATACCTTGATTATCAGCTGAGAAGGCAGTCATCCTCTACAATGGTCATCTTGACGATTTAGGGAGAAAAAAGCCTTATGTGGTATTTGTTTTTTTACTTAATCTTTGAATAGAACTTTTTTGAGTTTAATCTTGAATAGCATAGCCAAATTATTAAAGTTGTTTGTTTTTTAACATTAGGTAGTGAGTAGGGATGATAACGGAACGGATTATTTTGGGTTCTCGTTCCGTCTCGCTCTTAATAACACATGTTTAATTTAATTTTAATCGGGTTTTAACGGGTTTGAGTTTATTTTCTCAAATCCAAGACGGGTTCAGTGTTGACTACTCTCTGTGAAGCAGAGAAAATTAAAAAATTTCAAAAATGGCAAAATGTTAATAAAAATAATAAATTATCATAAGGGTTCAGGGAAGCCTATAAAATTCTCTAGATCTCGGATGACGAAACGGATTGCGCCGTTAAATTCGTCTCGTGAAATCTAGTGACCTAAAAAAATTTCATCGAATTACGAGACGAGAAATTTTTCGATTTTAAGGTGATAAGTTCTTTAGTGATTCGGAGGCGGGTTTTTTACGAAAATCTCGAAAGTCGAGAAATGACTTGGGCTAAGTTAATTTAAAATAAAGTGGGCCCGAAAGAAATCGTGTTCGAGGCGAGAAACGGACCGAATAAAGCGATATGAGCCAGTATATTTAAAATAATAATAATAAGTCAGGCTGGTCTGTTTAAAATAATTTTTATTATTTTATTTTTATACTTTAATATAAATAATTATTATTATAATGTTTTTAATAAATAATATATAAAATTCATAATATTTTTATTTTTATAGAAAATATAATTTTAATATAATAAATAAAAGAAAATATAAAAAATTAAAATTAAAAATAAAAACAAAAATAAAATGTAACGGGGTGAGTTTAGGAATTTTTCCATCTCCGCCCATACATTTAATTTTTTAAAATGAAACCGGGTTTGGGAGTGAAAAAATAAACAAGGCGGGTCGGGATAGGACTCACCAGATCAAAAACCCTCAGATTGTCATCCACTAGTAGTGTATATTACTAGCTCTCTTTGTTGAGGCGATGATTGAGGTTTTTCTTTATTTTTGACGGAAATGACTACGAGATAGAAAAAAGCCAAATATTTTCGCTTTTCTATTCGAACTTTTAAAATTTCGATAAGTCGTGAAAATTTTAAAACAAGCAGTCTTAATCTTGGCTATTCGACCGGCGATAAGTCAAAAAACAAACACCACTTAGTTTTCTCCCGATTGCTATAAGTCTATGCGTCATCTCCATTGCTATAAGTTTGTTGGTCATCTCCATTGCAACTACTCCGCCATTGTCATCGTGTGCCAGATTTTACGGTAGAAGAAGTTTTGAGTTGGCTTATACAATTGTACTTTTGGTTGAAGAGTTGAGCCTCAAATTACCGTGTCCAAAAACACTTGAGTTTGTTGCTTATTGAAGAAATTGAAGGCTCGTTGAAGTGTTGTGAAAGTCCAACTGTTGTAGTGAATTTAGAAAGTGTAGTTCAAGTTTATTATTGTATTTGGAGTTTTATTGTAAGATTCAATATGAGGTCCAATTAATGATCTTACACATGTATGCAGTTCTATACATGTCTCTGTGGTACGAAATTGAAATGTGGTTTTGTGGATCCTATTTATTATGCACTAAAGCACATATGACATATCCTATTTAACATGGGATACCACTTAGTTCCCATGCCCTACAAGTGAAAATTTTCTTATTTAAACATACCTCTGTTTATCATTGTTATGTAATTTAGTCTGTGTAAGTGCACACGTCGTGACCCAAACAATATAGTGATAAGTGAAGTATCAAGCCCACGAGGACTATGTCTATTAAATACTAATCTAATCTAACCCTATTATTATTAGGATGTCAAAAATCTGAAACAAATAAAACAAACAAGATTCTAACTATCAAGAATTGATAAAGAAAATCCAAGGGTTACGAGTTCACCTAAATCAATCATAAAAGATTGGACTTGGTTTAATCAAACAACATCAATTTCATGTGTTAACAGTAGATTACACAAAAGTGATTATTGATATTTCTCTAGTATCAAGAATCCATCCTAATAGAAAATGTAATCTTTCTCAAGCATCAACCCCAGATCTATAGAATTCATTAAGAACAAGTAATCTTTAATTCTCATGCAATCTCAAGAACATCTCTATTGTAAAACAATCACACGACATTCCAAACAATGTCTCATCCAATCATCATCTCTCGATCTCAAATTGGATGTCAAGAACAAGTGAAAGATGGCCAATAATCCACAGTAATTAAGAGTAGAATGAAATGCATTAACACAATGAAATCAAGTATCGAAAGATTACAACCAGAATCCTCATCAATTATACATGATTTGTCTACATCGTAGCCCTAGAAAAATACTTAGAACATCTTAAAGAAGAGAAAAAAAAAACATTGGAAAAATAGATAAAAGAAAGAAAATCACACGGGTTTGATGAAGATTTATCGTCGTCTCCCTTGGATCTCTTGTCGGAAACGCTTCAAGAATCATCCTCAATCATTTCAAAGTTGTCCCCAAACCTTCCTCCTCCATTCAGAACCCTAATGGGGGCTTAAATACCAAATCTCGCGTCCTTTGGACTTCATTAAGGGTAATTAGGTCAAAACGTCAAAATCTTCCGTTAGGCACCGTGAAGTCATACTCATTATGGGGAGACGACGGGTTGAAGGCGCCGTATGGACCTTGCTATCTCAACGGCTTTTTATGATTTCTTCTCCGAACTTCTTGACGCCATAACTTTCTCATACGAACTCCAAATTGAGCAATCTTAAACTCGTTAGAAAGATTGGGAAGTCTAGAATTCATCCAAACCAAGATTAGAGCCACTTGAGGTCATCCCATAGGCTAAAAAACTTGAAAGAGCAGCTGCATATCGTGACATCTAAATCACTTTTGGTTTGTTTTTGCTCATTTGCTTCAAGTTTAAGGCCAAAGATGATAGGAAATGGACAATAGAAGCCTTTGAAACACCTTAAAAACATGCAAAAAAATAGGTGGGCAGAGGGGTATAAATAAGTATAAAAAAACACCTATCAAATACTCTCAAACTTAAGATGTTGCTAATCCTCAAGCAAAAGCATTTACTAATCCAGTTTCATGAGATAGTAGTGAAAACAAAAGGAAATATTTATGAATTGAGTGAATGATGGTTTGATGCAAATTTGTTGATTGGCCTTATAGATTTCACTCACCTATAGAGAATGGAAAACTTAAAGTGTTAACCCTTCGTGAATGTATGACCCCTAAGTTGAATTTTTCTAAGCTAGAGATTTGTGTGTGCGTGTGTGTGAAACCTTCTAACTAGCTAGTAATTCTTAACCGAATGGGTTTAATGCAACTATTAGGAATGATTGATCTCTAAATGATGGATATTTGGACTTCCATAGGTTTATACTTCTTATCATTTCTCCACCCGATGTAGACTACACACAACTCTTGGGATCATTAGGACTTTATCCACTTATAATGTATGGTTAAGGGTCAAGGTAGGATGATATAGGGTATACACTTGGCTTGAAACTTACCCATAATCGTACATTTCCTTTCTTCATTCCTCAAGCTTTCACCAATTTTTCTAAACACCCCCAAACTTGTTACTTACAAGCCTCAATGATTTCTCCCTTAAGGTTTTCTCTCAACCTTAGCGAACTTTCAGCCAATAGCTCCCGGACTAGCTGGCCTTAGGGTATTAAGTGTTAAGACACCCCTTCGGACCTAATGAATCAAGTTGTGGAGGCTACAAAACCAAACTTACTCATCTCTGTTCCTTTGTTTGAGCTCTTTTTCTCAAAATTTTCTTTGTTTTTTCTTTCTTTTGATTCTTCCTTCCACCCTTCATTTCATTGCACAATCCACTCATTCACCCCTAAATTGTCATGGCTCATGAATATTTCCTTGCAAATCATACAACTATGGGTAATTATCCAAGATATGGGAAATGAATCAAGGTGGAGGATTGAATAGATGGGCATCATGAAGAGTTAAGCACAATAAATCAAATAGGAATGTGGATGATGA
This sequence comes from Tetrastigma voinierianum, assembly GCA_016808115.1. Classification (NCBI taxonomy): domain Eukaryota; kingdom Viridiplantae; phylum Streptophyta; class Magnoliopsida; order Vitales; family Vitaceae; genus Tetrastigma; species Tetrastigma voinierianum. The sequence continues at coordinate 113,795 of JAEQBH010007236.1, read as the reverse complement.
TATGTAGGGGGTTAGCAGAAAGGCTCAAGCTTGTCCAATGATGGTATAAGTCATTTCCTAATTATTGTGTTGTTTAGGATTTCACCTCGAGTGATAATCATATAAGTTCTGAACTCTTTGAGATAGTAAGAGTAATGGATCATATAAACCTTCTCTAGGTATGGGAGAAAATCCTAGAAGGCAAAGGTTTGTGCTTAATGTGGTCAAAGTTCCTAGCAAGGTTTGGCCATCAAAAGCGGCTTTTGTAAGTGAATGGCTATGCTTTTCATTTTTCAAAACCTATAAGTAGTTCAATCATTTGTCATCATCGGCCTAACATACATGCATAAGAACTAAAGCTCCTCAAGCTTTTGAAATTTTATTTTTATTTTTGCAAAAGAACCTATCAAAACTAAAAATTTTAACCAAATCTATGCAAAAACCTAAGAATGAAAACATTTGTAATCAATGCAAGCAAATAAGCACAATTTGATCACAAGTAAGAGGTAAAAGAAAGACTTCCCTGAAGAAGATCATGGTTGAGCATCATGTTGATCCGGAAGCACTATTCAATAGTCAATCAATCTTCAAAACTACTCCTAAGGCTCATTTAAGCATTTTGTCAAACACATGGTGTGCAAGCTGGAAGCGTGCTACCCAACTTCCCATTTTCATAGTTTTCTTACACTTTTGGTAGAACTGACTCCCAAGCGCAAGTCCAGCTGTTTATCTAAAAATTTTCATTACATACCTAGGGCTATAACAATTGATCAATTTTTCACATAATGGACCTTTCAGGCCTAACATGTTCATTGTTGTTTTCTGTATATATATATATACTCCATCATTGTCCTGATAAGCATGTACCTAGCATCTAGGATCCAAGAATTGAAACTTTCAACCATATTATTATCAACAACCCATGATTTACATTTGCTACTAAAATAAGCTCTTAACCAAGTGTGTGTGTGTGGGGAGGGGGTGTAGTTCATTAGATCCCTTGCAGCTTCAGAGCTCATCTCTCCAAGCTCCTTTATATGGTCTTAGAAATTCTTCCTTAAATGTGGACAGCCGGCCTTCGATTATTTTTCATCTCTCCCCCTTTATGCTTCTTAGGCCGGAGTTAGCATATATACTTAGCATACACCATACATGCTCGGCCTCGGGAAGCATCAATAACAACATGGTAAACCCTACACAAATGGAAGTAAGAAAACATGAATAAGTAAAATTCATGATAAAATGAAGATTATCTAAATGAAAAATGATTAAGGATATTAGTAAATTACCTTTTACATATCTAATATGAAAGTAAAATTACTACCATCTCCTAACTCTAGATCCGTGTACAACTAGGTTAGAAACCATGTCCAATTCACTTTAGTTTCATTTCTCACACATGCTCATGCTATAGGATAGTTTTGTTCATCCCCATCTCTTCATAAGGCTACCCACAATTCACCTTTAAACTGGGTCTTCAAAAAACAACCATCAAGGCCTATAATAAGCCTACACCTTACCTTCCACCATTTTTTACAAGCATCCAAACAAACATACATTCTCTTGAATACTCTCTTCCCCTCTTTTAAGTCATCTATACAAAGCTCTACATTGGTTGAACTACTTGCGTTACTTCTCTTCAATTCTTATGCATATGCTTCTAACTCAGAATATTCACTCGTAAAAGACCCAGAATATACATCTCATACCATCCTCCTTGCCCTCTTGCACTTAGAGTAGGCAACATTCACCCACAACTAAGCTTTAGCATCCTTTTTAAGTCCTCCACTTTGTAATCATGCTTTTCAAGAATTTTGTTTTTGTAATGCTTAGCTAGAAACCTTGTTGTGCATCTAGGGTTAGTGAAATTTTTTTGAAACTAATGTTTTTACTTTTAAACAAAAGTTAGAACTGTCTTTTGACACCAATAAAAGAATTGGACACCCATCTTCACATATAACCCCCGTGATACAGTAAGAGCTCATTTTCCTGAGCTTCAAAAGCACTCCCCTGCATATAACATACCTTGATGGATTCTTTGCTTGGATCCGGCTACAAAATGTCATACCCCGAGCTAAAAATAAGGTCTCTAGTCATCTACATTGAAACGGACTTGTTGATTTCTATCAATTAGGGCCTCATTATCATCCCACCTACCAAAGTAACCATCATTGTCATCACTCACACCTTTACTGCCCTTTTCATTAACATCCCTATCCCTAGCATTGGAATTAATTTCACCATATTCACTTTCCATTAAAGCGTCATCATCTTCATTAATATCATAAGTTGGTTCATTAACATCATCATCATCGTCATTCAAATCATATGCTGGTTGATTGCGATCATCATTATCATTAACATCATCCCCTACTCATGATTCATGAAAAGAAGGATCAAAAGTAATTGTTAATATATCTTGAGCAAAAACAAGGGCATCTATCTCATGGTTTGCAAAAAACTATCACATTCGTGCATGCATTTATCTAACTTAATATCTTCCTTATCCCATGGTCATCTTGAACTAAAAACGGTCCTTCATGGATATTTATACCAAGCTCCAACACATATACATGCTCAACATTTTTATAATCTTTTTTTTTTTTTTTTTGTAAAAATCTTTGACATTTATAATGGATAGAAAATCAATATCAAAATCCTCTACAATATGCACATCTCATCCTATATATTTCAACACAGGTTCCATGACCCATGTGCCTCCATGATGTAAGTAGACATCAACATGCCCATCCATGCTGCCATTTCAAATATATAATCAACAAACAGGGGACACTAGAAACATCAATGAGCAACATTTTTTTAGCAAAAACAAACAAAAGCAAAGGAACATAATATTTTTTTGAAAAAATCAAGCAAACAAGCCCCAAATGCTTTTCTTGATTGTCGTACCTTAGAAGAAAGGCCTGTTTAGCAATCAATGCGAAGAGAAGATCAATGTGGTCGACTTTGCCCCCCATTGTCCAACAAACTACAGTTCCTTTTCGCGAGTATGCTTCGTAAATATGGAAAGAATCTTGGGTAAAGGGTAAATTGAAGAGAGGATCTAAAACAACCCTTCTTATATTATAGAACCAAGGTGGTTGCTTTTCACCTTCAGCTTCAACTTAGGGACCTTCGAGATTGCCCAACTAGTTTTCCTTCATTATTTCCACTAATTCAAAGCCCTAATTGCAGCTAATTTTACCCAAATTCTATTTAGGGATATGAAGTACACATTTAGGGCTTTTACAATCACGTGCCCTAGTAGTTGTTGCTGCCACGTCAACAACTAATGGTGGAAATAACAATTGTCTATTGATGTGGACAAATGGGAGACGATAGGGACTTAAGTGAGAAAACGTTAGGGGGTTATGGGGCCGAAAAAAAAAGCACGGGGTGTTAGTAGTACTTGCGTGCAAACCTCAGGGGATTTTTTTGCACCTTATCATTGAAGATGATGTTTCTTTTGTTCTTTTTAGTGGTTTGCTCCTCCCAATTAAAATATTTTCAAGGATAAGGAAAAATCCAAAACTTATTTACAAAACTAACCTCTTTCGTTTTTTTTTAACATATATTCACTTTGTATTACATCATACTATTATGTTCCTTCACTAATTTATCCCATTGGATGTAAACCCCCACATGTCTAAACTTTCAACAATCATCCAATTAGCTTCGTTTACATTTAACGTCTCCATTTACATTCTAAATCAAATTATAAGAACAATACGTATAGAAGAACCAAGCAGTTTGACAAACTACTTTTCACCAATTTGATCATAACTCTTTGTCGGAAAGTCCAAATGACACACTGTTATTTCTGTTAGAACCCTAAATCGTACACCTTTCCAACCATATAGGTCTACGTCCTAGAAATACCTTAATTAATTAGTTTATTCTCCCGAGTTGACCCGAAAATTGAGTCTTGTGGTGTTCATTGGGTAGTAATTTTAATGTTTCGGGTGTAAATTTATTTATTTAGTTTTGAAATAAATTATAAAACTAAATGTTATTAGGTTAAAATAACATTAAAAATGAATATGGAACGTCAAAAAACCTTAGGGTAGTCATATTGATCAAATTGGAGATTTTAGTGGCAAAACCATAATTTTGGAGAAAACCAAAACAACCCATGAACAGTGAAAATCGGGGATGTTGTGTTTAAAACCCATTTTCACTCCATTTTCCCTAATTTCTTTCACTCCACTCCCACCCCACACCTCTTGGAACCCTAAATCATTGTTAGAAGAAGAAAGGAAGGGCAAAACAAGATATTTAAGGGTAAATTCGAGATCAAAGTTCAAGATCTTTATTCAAACTAAGGATTTAAGGTAGGGGTTTTCTCTTATTCACTTACATTGAGGCTAGGGTATTTATATATGTATGTTTTGGGCTATCAATGTTATATTTTTATGATATGAAATCATTCTCTCTTAGTCTTTTTACAAAGATTACATGCTTGAACAAAGTTAGGGTTGAATACCCATGAAATCCCTTTTCTTGTCTTAAAAATCCTAGTATTTGAGAATGATGGATTTTCTTCTTGAATGTGTTCTTTGGGATTGATTTCTAAATTATAGTGATTTGTGTTGAGTAGTAAAATAATGTGGTTATGATATCTTGTATTTTCCTAATTGTTTATTGAAATTGCCTCATAATGGATTTGTGGATATTTGGAAGAATTGCTTGTAAATTGGGGATTTATGTGATGCCCCAAAACCCGGGGGTTCGTTGACCACCAGTAACCCTTGGGACTTTTTCGTGAATGTCGGGTGACCCGGCCTCCTCTGAAAAGTGGGCAGAGTCTCATGTATGCAGGGCTACTGCCCAGATACATAGCTTGTCCCGAGCTGACCCGCAGAAAGGGTCCACATATGGATAAAAGGAGTAAAAATGACCTCTTGGGCCCCTACATCAATACAAACAATAATCATATCCCAACCAAATACATATCTCATGGTTCAAGAGTTGATAATTCACTCTGATACAAACATATATCAAAATTCTAGAATTCTAATACATGTATCTATCTTATCAAAGCATGGCAGGCTTTGCCTGGCGACTCCACATGATGAGCGTGCCGCCGATGCCTCCACGTACACGAAATAATGTTCCCTTGGCGGGAGTGAGCTAATGCTCGATAATTGGAATCACCCTAAATGGAGTTACTCTCCACCTAAATTGCATATCTTGATACTCAGTAAAGAAAACATACACATTCAAAAATGAAATCGTGATCCTACTTGAATGTCCTACATGATCAACTCATGCCCGAGTCCTCACCGACCTTCGCTCCGCCTGCCTAAGCCATGTATAGAAACATTATTTTCAACAAAGATATTTGTTTTTATTTGTGGACAACCCTCGATATAAGTAGTGGACCGACTCGAATGTTTTGTTAGTGGACAACCCTCAGATGTATATCAATTGGGCCGACTCAGAAGCGATTGATATTTTATATGAGCTACCCTCAGATAATTATAATTGTTAGTCAACCCTCAGGAAACCATTCTCTCGAAATCACCTCATGCACTCACTCCTATTGTTCTAGGGTGCCCCAATGCGTATGGAATGCATGATGCCATTTCCAATACAATTTATACATCCCATGCTAATATATAAAACATGATACATATTAACATAATTTAATCACACAAACATGTTATGCAATTGTCATAATCCATTTCACCTAAAATTAGCTCATGTGGGTTAATTAACAACCACGAGAAATTCGATTTGAATTACTCAACCAAACACATTATTTCACAATTTATTCAGTGAACACTATTCACATGAACAGTAAAACCCTCGGGGTTACTGTTCACGGCCGCTCTCTCAACGTTGGTTCCACCTTGTGAACCCGAAATCCAATGGTCATTCCGGCCTTATGCATATCATAACACAATCCATGGCATAAATTACACCATTAGCCACCCAAGTAGTCCGTGAGCAGTCATGGACTGTAAATTTGGGTTCCATAAATTCAAACAATTCGGTCCCAAGTTTTGGGACCGATCAAACGGCCGTTTAAGGCCTCAATCCAACCGAAACATTATAAAACACTTAAATAAAGTGTAAAACCCAAGTAGGATAAATCCCCTACCTCACGGAGTTTGACGAAACTCCTCAAAATCGGAGTCCAAGCGTAGGCCTCTTCGCGTAGAACAACTTTCCTTCTTGTCCCGACGAATTCCAACTATCGGATCGCCCAGAAATTTAGAGAGAATCTCTCTCTGAAAGAAAATCCACCTCTATTGCTCTCTGCCGTTTTGCCATTTTTGCCTCTATTTGAAGAAGACAATTCTATGCATTATTTTGTCTTTTTCCAATTTAACAATTTAATTAATTCCCAATACGTCCCTTTCTCTAGATTTTTGCCACTTGGCACTATCTAGGCCGTCCATTTCCATCATCTCTCTACTCATGAAACATTTGTCACATGAGTACATGTTATATGTGACTTTTGTCACATCACAAGTCGTTTTACGACTTTCGTCTGCTGATCTCGGCGTCTTGACTCGACTGTCTCGAAATTCGACGAAATTCGACGTGTTAGCTAGATTTTGTGAGACAATTCCAACGGTGAAATCCATTTCGTCATCCGAGATCTAGAGAATAAATTTCGGATTTCTACCAAAATTATGATTTTACCATTTTTCCAGAAATTGGAATTTTCTCGAGTCTTACAATTCATGGAATCATTAGTTATGGATGATGATTGTTGGTAGGATATGCTCTTGTAGGGTTGTTGGAATGAACATGGGTGAGAGGTTCCTTGTAAGGATGCTCAATCAATCTCAAGAGGTTCCCGGTAAGGATGCTTAGGAAACACTACCGTGATGGGTGAGAGGTTCCTTGTAAGGATGCTCAATTCCCTTTTCGAGAGGTTCCTTGTAAGGATGCTCAATGCCCTTTTCGAGAAGTTCTTTGTGAGGATGCTCAATGCCCTTTTCAAGAGGTTCCTAGTAAGGTTGCTTGAGGAACGAAGATAACATGGAGGGTGGAGGTTACTTTTAAGTATGCTACCGACCAAAGAAAACCTTGAGGGGGTGGAGGATACCCTTAAGTATGCCGCCTGTTGTTTGCCTTTGATTATATAGACTAAAACCCCTCAAAATTAACATAATTACAGGAACCTTACACTCATCTTGCATCTATGTTTAAATTGGATAGACTTGCTTCAGTGGAGATAAAAGTTCCTTTGTGTCGAGTTCAAAATTTTGGGTTTAGTCTATGACGGCATTGCAAATTACACGGAGTCATCTGAAGTAGTAAAAATTGGATGTAAGTCCAGACATCATTCCCACAGAGATTGACAAGAATTGGAAATCAACTACCCCAACTACTTAAGGTCCTTACTATTTTAACTTAAAATGGATAGTGAGAGTTTAATCTAGAAACTAATAATCATCAACTGTAAACAATTATGTAAACTGTAAGTAAATGATAACGACTAAAAATAAGAACAAAATTACTGGGTGATCAGTTTCACCTTGAAATGAATACTATCAAAATCTTGTGAAGCAGCCAATTCACGCATTAAAATGCATTACTCATTCTCACCCGTGGGTTTGGATTAGGTCAAGATTGCCTAACAAAATGCAATTGGATTTCTCCATGTTCAGGTTAAGGGCCTCTGCTTTCTACAAAGACAAGTTTAACCGGCTTCTGCACACTTGTATTTTTGAGCTTCTTACAAGATCTAGGTATTTTTCTTTCTCAATACTTCATACCGTTTCTGAGGCTTGCGAGATCTTTTTGCTTCCTTCTCAAGGTCTTGTAAAACTTCTACCATCCCCAGGCATTGACTCATCCTTTAAATCTAATGGTTCTTCCATTCCCTTGATCAAATATCAGCTAACACGAGGTTGGGAATTCCCCTTTAGATTAAGGTGAAATCTCTGATTATTTATATTGATAAATACTCCCCTCTAACATCAATTATGAGTGAAAAGGGAATTTATCGAAATGAACTCTCAGAGCTTAGTAGTTCATCAATGGTAGTCTAACATACCCACAAGTAGATCTCGAGCTCGGGAATCTCCAACTATGTGTCACCTTGAGAGAGCCTCTAGAAATCAGGCGAAACACTCCTTGGCGGTATTCGGTACTATCATTAGGAAGCTGATCGGTTAGAACAACATCGATCAAATAAATCCCAATCCAAGTATTTCTCTACAGAATTCACAACGGGAAAAGACTATAACTAACGATAAATCGATCTAAGCGAAGGCTGCGTTCTAAATACTACAGTACAACCAACTTAATAGATCATTGATTAGATACACCTTTGTAATTGTAATAGGCGAGCAGTGAAATTTGTCTAGAATCCATTATTAGTTCGGGCATCATTTATAAAGAAAATTAGAAATTAAATTCGGCCGACATTTCTACCGCAGTTCGGTAGGTTCATATCCAGAAAAAGAAAAGAAAATAAAAGAAAAGAAAAGAAAAGAAAAATCTACTCTAAAATATACAATGAGTCCTTCTCCTCTCGAGTTAAAATTTGCCTCCAAAGACGGAAGCTACTTTACTATTATCAAAAGAATACATTTATAGCTGTCGAAAGAAAATGGGCTAATTCGAAAAAAACTCAGTGGATTTCACTAAAGAAAAAAGCCCGATCCCTTATTGTCTCGTGTCGCGACCTCAAAGCCCGATGTCGCGGCACAGACTCTCTCATTTGCACTCGTTTAGTTCTGACTGATATTTGAGTCGTGACTTGGTTCCCTTCTCAGTATTTGCTTTGAGTAATGAGTCGTGACATCAAATTCTCTTCATTGCTGACCTTGTTGGCAGTAGTTATTTTCAAAAATTGATCTCCGGCGACCTCATTCCTCCTTCCGCTACTCTCTGCATTACCTTCGCAACCTGGTTTTTGGGTTTTGCAAGCCTACGTTTTTATTTATCACCACTTCAATTCTGAGTTATGACTTCTCTTCCTTGTTGCATTGTACGTCGCGACCTCAGTTTGGAGTCGCGACCATTGTTTCTACTAGCCAACTCTAGGTGCGTGACTTCCTTTTACGGTTGCAGCACAGTTTTACTTCAGTGTTTCTTAGTCGCGGCCCGAATGATTAGTCGCCACCTCCTTTGAGGTCATGACGAAATAAGTGGTATGACCGATTTTCATGCGGGGACCCGTTTGGCTTTCGGCTTCATGTTGCAACCTCAAACCCCATGTTGTGACTCAATCCAGGCGGATTTCATATATGACTGAAACGATGCGTCGTGACCTTAAGTTGAGTCCTTCATTTAAGAACTAGTTGCAACTTCAAATTTTCTTGCAGAGACCTCATTTGTGGCTTCATCAATGGATCAATGTCGCGACCTCAGATCGGCATCACGACCTCAGTTGTCTTCAATTAGCGTCGCGACCTCAGTGTGGTGTCGCGACCTAAGATTCTACCTTGAATATTTCTGTCGTCTCAACCACTATTTCTTGGTCGCAACTTCTATGCGCTGCCTTGGTATACGGTCATAGCCTCAAATTTCAGTCCGCATTAGTTTGATAAAGCCTTCTATTTCTCTCTCAAGACTAGTCTTAGTGATGTCGTGACCTGGAAATAACTAAACTGACGAGCTTCTTGTTGCGACTCCAATTTTAAGTTGCGACCTCATTTCTGCTTTGAGACTGCTTTCTTTTGGTTTTTCTAGGACCTTCGATTCTGCTGTAATTTTCTACAAAATTGAATTTGAGTAAGATATCCATGTTTCTGCATATAAATCAATACTTATCTTGCAAAATACTTCAAAAAAATGGATTAAAATCAAATGAGATTTTTGGACTCATTAAATTCCCCTAAACTTAAAATTTTGCTTGTCCCCAAGCAAAGAGAAGAAAGAATTGTTTGTCCTCAAACAATTGGAAACACTGTAGGACATTTTTTGATTCAAACCCATGACTTTATTCCCACCTTGCTTGGCTTGAAAGGAGATAAGCGGCATCATTTTAAACTTCAGTTTCAACTGAGGAAAAAGGAATGGTTTCAACTTCTATCACAAATACAATGATGAATTCTGCATTTACACAGTTTAGTCAACATATCTTATTCTGTGAATATGGGCAGGTCTTCAATCCTTTTCATCTTCTTGTTGAATTAGTTAATCTTCGGGAATCTCCTTAGAAAACTAGTCAAGGTCCCGCCAGGCTTGTTTTCATATTGATCTCCACTAATGTAGGTAAGGTCGACCTTGAGATCAAAGAGGTCTTTCGGGCTTGTAATGTTGGAAAAACTAGGTAATTAAGTAGATAATTGGAAAATTTTGGTTGCAAATTACCCAGATTCCACTCTTCCTTTCTATCTAATTGCCTTCAGCTTTCATCCTTTTCCTTCCTTGTAATGTAAGTTCTCCTCAATCTTGGTCTGGTACATCTTTATAATGGTAGTTTGATTTGCCACCTGCACCTTATCAGGACAGTTCCCTTTTTCTAGGACTTTTTTTTTTTTTCTTTAGGAATGGGAATAGTGCAATGTTTTATCTTCTTAGGCTTTCTATCACTCTTAGAGAACTTTGGGCTAGCAACTCCCATACCAGTTGACATTAGGGTACTAGGTGTATTATGCTCTACTACCGGATTTAACAAATCCGGATTAGAAAATCCGGATATTAAAACAGCATCCGGATATTGAAATCCGGTAATATGCTCTACTATCGGATTTAACAAATCCGGATTAGAAAATCGGATATTCTTGACATCCGGATATTGAAATCCGGTAAGAATAACATTGCTTGACGGATTGCCGGTTGAACACAAGCCTTTTCTTTACTTGCTATAAATTGTCCCTGACCTTACTCCCGCTCTGGAGTTTGGAGCATAGGTGAAATTTAAACTAATTCTAAGAATCGGATAACCATCACGCAAAATGCATGAAGAACACCATCTAATTAATAAGTACCAAGGACAAGCTATCATAGCTGTTTCTGGGGAAAATCTGAAGATTTAAAATCCATACCAAGTGCACTAGTAAAAATGTATTGAAGCTTCTGCAAAACAAAGTGATTCTATGATGTTCATTTATTTCTTTGCATTTTGTTTTCATTTTATTTTCTTGATAGGCATCGGAGAGTGATTTCGAATGCGAAATACACAGCACTACTCTAGTGAAGAAATACCATTACCTATAGATGCTATAATGGGGAACATGACAATTGGTGCAACCATTATTTATAGCTATAAGGGTGTTGTGAATCCAATTGACATCTTATTTGAACTCTAGTTTAGCATAGACAAAAATTACAATAAACAAGGATTTAAAAACTTACAAAGCTAATCCATTTTTTCTTATATTGGCATTACTCGGCTGGTTATCACGAAGTCAAATCGCTTTCTATGAACTAAAATTAACATCATCGACCATTTTATATTTTAAGTACCTCGATGATGAGTCGATAATTCATGAAATACCGCTGATTTATTTTACTTGTAATAGTAGTTTCTTGGTGAAGGATTAACATCCACTCTGGATTTATTGACCTATTTTAGAAACAAACAAAAATAGCAATGGTCTGACAACTTGTCTATTTCTTGCAATACAATTTGAATATTCTTGTCTAAATTAATTACTTTATTGATGTAATTTAATGTAACAGCCTAATATAATACAATAAAATAATCAAATTCATTTTAAACGCAAGTCTAACATAAACAGGGTGTACACATTCAGCCCATCCTAAGTCTTCTTTTTCCTCTTCGAACGAACATAAACAGTAGTAGATGCATTAGAATCTGAATTACTTGAGGTCTTGAAGGATCATTACTTGAGAAATTTGGAGGAGCAAGCATCCTTTGGAGGAGGAGGAACTATCGATGGTGGAGATCATCGTGCTGGTGGAGGATCAGGCGTGCTGGTGGAGGATGAGACAAAATGAGGAGAACTAAGAGCCCATATAGTGACTAATTGTGCACAACATACTGGAAGCCGAGTGACCGTCTTGTAGGAATACGAAATCACCAGGCCCGTAGTATCATGCGCCTCATTCGGTGCACCCCCGAAAATGTCGCCACTCTCTTGTCTTCCACGGATATCACATGCCTCGATAAACTTCGATGCTCGCATTACGCTACATAAATGATATGAACTTAATATTAGTAATATAATAAAAGTTAAAGTAAATAATATGTACAATTTAGATTACTAGATTGACGAAGTTCAAATTTAACTTACACTATCAACTGGTAGATGCGGTATGTGAGGGGCGAGAGAAGATTGTGCATCTGTCGTAAAACTGATCGGTATGGAGGAGTTGAGCGATGCGATGCGATATGCGATCATACGAGCCATATCACTACGCTACATCTCTCCGACCACAGTCTTGCCGTCGGCCTCGACTCGTCGGTCGTCATTGATGTCCACCTCTCCCAATCTTGATCCAATAACATACTACGGTCGGTGTTGCAGGTGCGAGGTCGCGGAGGATGGTGCACGAATATACGGCCAGGCGTAAGACCCGTTCGGATGATATGGCTCGACAACCAGGTCGCACTTTATGCATCAGAAAACCATGCAATATCGGAAAGCGGGTGCCATTTCGATGATCACGGCCTGCGGCCAGCGAGACATCGAACTGCGCAGTCGATCTGGTCGCTCCCGGCCCGGTACGAGCTTCTCGGGAATCACGTGCGGCCTCCAACGCAGTGCACGTGGTCGTGACTCGATGTATGACAAATCCGGAGAAGAAAACATCTCAGGAAAGTGCTCATAAATCCAGGCCTACATAATGAATAAGACAATTAATATCACTATAATCGATAATTGAAAATTATCTAAAAATTATCAAAATTTTCCTTGTACTTGGTTCCTCATAAGCCAAATGGTAGATTAAGGGAAGTTAGGAAAGAAAAGGCCTTGGTCCTTTGGTGGGAAATTGTTTTTGTTACCTTGTTTTGCACATGAAGACATCTTTACGAAATTATATGGGCTTATAAGTGTGAGGAAATTTTATGTGGAGTGTGACATATCAATATTTCGAGTTATGATAAAATGAACTTCTCCATATTATGAGCAAGTTCCCAGTGTATGTTCATTTGGCATTTGCTTATATGAACCTTCTGTTTAGTCTACAATGGTATTATGCTCTCTTATTGTAGTAATGAGAAAGATGCTTTGAAGGTACTTACAGTTTTATTCCAAGAATTTTATTGTGTTTTATTTCAGGAGTTCGATCTGTTTGTTATTGTATTTATGTGGATATCCAGTTTTGGTGAACCGTCGTAATTATGTTTATGGCTAGCAGTAATGGAGTTGAATAAAAGTTATTTGATTATGTGTGGAATCTTGTAGGTATCAGACGGCTACGGATGTAGGCACTCGCCATATGCGCTAAGATTCGAGTTCGACCACTCGCCATATCTACGGTGTAAGGTACTCCAATATTCTATAAAAAGCGAAGGCGGGACATTGAGTGTGGTGGTGGTTACCGGACATCATGGAATCCGGGTGAAGTGCATATTATCGGACACCATGGAATCCGGGTGAAGTGCATATTACCGGACATCCGGATATCACGAAATCCGGATTACATAAATTTCTCCGGACATCATGAAATCCGGTTGAAATCATTTTTTCCGGACATCATGATCAGAAAATAAGATCTCCATAGGATTCCATGAAATCCAGGGTAAAAACTCACCTTAGTTTAGAGAATCGGTAGCATAGAGAAGTCGAAGCCAAAACCAGACGAAATTTCAAAAAAAAAAAATGCAAACTTCTTCGTATTTCTTTATATTTAATGGTGAAAATGCAAGAATAAACACAAAAAAAAAAAAGCAAACTTACTTGATATTTTTGTCGAATCTCCGGATTTGGGGGTTGTCGGATGAGTTTTGGGTAACAAAGGGAGGATGGGGTTGGGTGCGGAGGATGGAGGTTGGAGGCTGGGTTATTGTTGATTCTCCGGATGTGGGGTTCTCGGATGGTTTTTAGGTAAGAAAACGGGGAGGATGGGTTTGGGGGAACAAATCGGATGGAGGCTGGGTTATGGGGTGTATGGAGGGTAGGATGAGAATGTTGTTTAAAAGAATGGGGTGTAAAGAGTTTATTTTGGGGTGTATTTAGTAATGGGGTGCGTAGAGATATCAAAGGGGTGTGAATAGAACTACTCGGTGCAAAAACAGTCTGGGTTTTGCACCAAAGTACTACTACTATTACTAACACACCAACGCCGTGTGCTTTTTTCTCGGCCCAATAACCTCCTAACGTTTCTCTCCTAGCTCACTTAAGCTCTTGTCGTCTCCGATTGTCCACGTATTGAATGAAATTATTATTTCTATCGTCGTAGCAGCAGTTAGGTGTGAAAAAAGCCCCCATATTGATTAGGGCTTCCAGCATGCATTCTAATCCTAATTCACAATTTAGGACTGCGAAATTGTTTTTCTTCTGCTAGTTTCCTCTACCATTCTTCTTCATCACTATTGATGATCATTGTTAAGATGGGTTCTTTAACACCTTCAGTCTCCATGAGAAGACGTCATCTCTCGTAAGTTATCTTGCCACAACCAATTTTAGGGAGAAAAAAAGTGTGGTATTTGTTTTTACTTAATCTTGAGATAGAACTTTTTGGGTTAATCTTTGAAATAGCACTTAATAGCATTAAGTATTAAGTTTGTTTGTTTTAACATTAGGTAATGAGTAGGGATGATAGCAGACGGATTATTTTGGGTTACTCGTTAGTCTCGCTCTTAATAACATGTTTAATTTAATTTGTCGGGTTTTTAACGGGTTTGAGTTTATTTTCTCAAATCAAAGCGGAGTTCAGTATTGTTACTCGTAAAACCAGAAAATTAAAAAATTTCAAAAATGGCAAAATGTTAATAAAATAATAAATTATCATAGGGTTCGAGGAGGCTTATAAAATCCTACAGATCTCGGATGTGAAGCTTGGATTGCGTAGATTAAATTCGTCGTGAAATCTAGTGACCTAGAAAAGTTTCATCAGTGCGAGACAAGAGGAAATTTTTTCGATTTTCTGGGTGATAAGTTGCTAGTGATTCCAGAGACGAGATTTTTACGAAAATCTCGAAAGTCAGGAAATGACTTGGGCTAAGTTAATTTAAAATAAGAGGCCCGAAAAGAAATAAATTGTTTGGCGACCGGACCGAATAAAGCAATATGAACCATATATTTAAAATAATAATAATAAGTCATGCCTCGATTATATTTAAAAAATAATTTTTATTATTTTATTTTATACTTTAATATAAATAATTATTATTATTATAATGTTTTTAATAAATAATATATAAAATTCATAATATTTTTATTTTTATGAAAAATATTAATTTTAATATAATAAAAATAAAAGAAAATATAAAAAATTAAGAATTAAAAATAAAAACAAATAAAATGTAAGCGGGGTGAGTTTAGGAATTTTCCCATCTCGCCCGCCACATTAATTTTTTAAATAAGACAAGTTTGGGAATTGAAAAAAAATAAACAAAATGAGGTCGGGATGGGATGCTTCCCAGTCTGAGCCTCGTTGTCATCCCTAGTAAGTGTATATTACTAGCTACTCTTTTTGTTGGGCAATGATTGAGTTTTTCTTATTTTTGTGGAAAATGACTTTACAGATCAGAAAAGCCAAATATTTCCTTTTTTCTATTGAGAACTTTTTTAAAAAATTTAATAATCAGTCGTGAAATTTTAAAAAACAAACTGACTTAATCTTTGAAAGCTATTCGGCTTGGCATTAAGTCAAAACAAACACCACTTAGTTTCTCGATTCTTTATAAATTATCGCGTCATCTCCATTGCTATAAGTTTGTTGGTCATCTCCATTGCAACTACTCCGCCATTGTCATCATTAATGCCAATTTTCTGGTAGAAGAAAGTTTTGAGTTGTTGGCTTATACAATTGTACTTTTGGTTGAAGAAATTGAAGCCTCAAAAATTACCGTGTCCAAAAACACTTGAGTTTGTTGCTTATTGAAGAAATTGAAGGCTCGTTGAAGTGTTGTGAAAGTCCAACTGTTGTAGTGAATTTAGAAAGTGTAGTTCAAGTTTATTATTGTATTTGGAGTTTATTGTAAGGTGTTATGGTCAATTAATGATCTTACACATGTATGCAGTTCTATACATGTCTACGTAGTGCAATTAAGGAAATGTGGTTTGTGGATCTATTTATTATGCACTAAAGCACATATGACATATCCTATTTAACATGGGATACCACTTAGTTCCCATGCCCTACAAGTGAAAATTTTCTTATTTAAACATACCACTGTTTATCATTGTTATGTAATTTAGTACGCGCAAGTGCACACGTCGTTGACAAGTAATATAGTGATAAGTGAAGTATCAAGCCCACGAGGATATCATCCTACATTAAATACTAATCCTAATCTAACTTTATTAGGATGTCAAAATGCGAAACAAATAAAACAAACAAGATTCTAACTGTAAGAATTGATAAAAGAAAATCAAGGACTGCGAGTTCACCTAAATCAATCATAAAAGATTGGACTTGGTTTAATCCAAACAACATCAATTTCATGTGTTAACGATGAATTACACAAAAGTGATTGTGATATTTCTCTAGTATCAAGAATCCATCTAATAGAAAATGTAATCTTTCTCGAAGCATCAACTGAGATCTATAGAATTCGTAGAACAAGTAATCTTTGAACTACTCCTTGCAATCTCAAGAACATCTCTATTGTAAAACAATCACACGACATTCCAAACAATGTCTCATCAAATCATCATCTCTCGATCTCAAATTGGATGTCAGAACAAGTAGAAAGATGGCCAATAATCCTGATAATTAAGAGTAAGAATGAAATGCATTAACCTGATAAAAATCAAGTATCCAAAGATTACAACCAAGAATCCTCGTCAATTATTCATGATTTGAAGCTCGTCGTAGCCTTAAATAACTTAGAACATCCTAAAGAAGAAAACAAAAACATTAAGGAAAAAATAGATAAGAGAAGAAGAAAATCTGGGTTTTGATGAAGATTTATCGTCGTCTCCCTTGGATCTCTTGTCGGAAACGCTTCAAGAATCATCCTCAATCATTTCAAAGTTGTCCCCAAACCTTCCTCCTCCATTCAGAACCCTAATGGGGGCTTAAATACCAAATCTCGCGTCCTTTGGACTTCATTAAGGGTAATTAGGTCAAAAACGTCAAAATACTTCCGTTCTAGGCACCGTGGCGTCATACTCATTATGGGGGCCGACCCGGGTTGGGCGCCATGTATGGACGCTTGCTATCTCAGCCCGGCTTTGCCAATTTCTTCTGAACTTCTTGGCGCCATAACTTTCTCATCTGAACTCCAAATTGACGATCTTAAACTCGTTAGAAAGGTGGGAAGTCTAAATTCATCAAACCAAGATTGACCACTTGAGTCATCCCATAGGCTAAAACTTGGAAAAGAACAGCTGCATATCGTGACATCTAAATCACTTTTGGTTTGTTTTTGCTCATTTTGCTTCCAAGTTTACCCAAGGCCAAAAGATGATAGGAAATGGACAATAGAAGCCTTTGAAACACCTTAAAAACATGCAAAAAAATAGGTGGGCAGAGGGGTATAAATAAGTATAAAAAAACACCTATCAAATACTCTCAAACTTAAGATGTTGCTAATCCTCAAGCAAAAACTGTTTATAGTATCCAGTTTCATGAGATAGTAGTGAAAACAAAAGGAAATATTTATGAAATGAGTGAATGATGGTTTGATGCAAATTTGTTGATTGGCCTTATAGATTTCACTCACCTATAGAGAATGGAAAACTTAAAGTGTTAACCCTTCGTGAATGTATGACCCCTAAGTTGAATTTTTCTAAGCTAGAGATTTGTGTGTGCGTGTGTGTGAAACCTTGCTTAGCTAGTAATTCTTAACCCGAATGGGTTTATGCAACCTATTGGGAATGATTGATCTCTAAATGATGGATATTTGGACTTCCATAGGTTTATACTTCATATCATTCTCCACCAATGTAGACTACACAGCTCTTAGGATCATTAGGACTTTATCCACTTATAATGTATGGTTAAGGGTCAAGGTAGGATATAGGGTATACACTTGGCTTGAAACTTACCCATAATCGTACATTTCCTTTCTTCATTCCTCAAGCTTTCACCAATTTTTCTAAACACCCCCAAACTTGTTACTTACAAGCCTCAATGATTTCTCCCTTAAGGTTTTCTCGACCTTAGCGAGACTTTTCGGTAATGGCTCAGGACTAGGCGGCGCCAGGGTATTAAGTGTTAAGACACCTTCGGGTTCTCATGAATCCAAGTTGTGGAGGCTACAAAACCAAACTTACTCATCTACAATTCCTTTGTTTGAGCTCTTTTCTCAAAATTTTCTTTTTGTTTTCACTTTCTTTTGATTCTTCCTTCCACCTTCATTTTCATTGCACAATCCATCATTCACCCCTAAATTGTCTGGCTCATGAATATTTCCTTGCAAATCATACAACTATGGGTAATTATCAAGATATGGGAAAATGAATCAAGGTGGAGGTTCAAATAGTGGGCATCATGAAAGAGTTAAGCCACCAGATAAGCTCAAATAGGGAGATAATGGATGATGATATGTAGGGGTTAACTTGAAAGGCTCAAACTGTCCAATGATGGTATAAGTCATTTCCTAATTATTGTGTTGTTTAGGATTTCACCTCGAGTGATAATCATATAAGTTCTAGAACTCTTTGAGATAGTAAGAGTAATGGATCATATAAACCTTCTCTAGGTATGGGAGAAAATCCTAGAAGGCAAAGGTTTGTGCTTAATGTGGTCAAAGTTCCTAGCAAGGTTTGGCCAACAAAAGCGGCTTTTGTAAGTGAATGGCTATGCTTTTCATTTTCCAAAACCTATAAGTAGTTCAATCATTTGTCATCATCGGCCTAACATACATGCATAAAACAAAACTCACTCAAGCTTTTGAAATTTTTTATTTTTTATTTTTACCCAAAGAACTATCAAAACTAAAATTTTAGCCAAATCTATGCAAAAACCTAAGAATGAAAACATTTGTAATCAATGCAAGCAAATAAGCACAATTTGATCACAAGTAAGAGGTAAAAGAAAGACTTCGAAGATCATGGTTGAGCATCATGTTGATCCGGAAGCACTATTCAATAGTCAATCAAATACTGAAACTACTCCTAAGGCTCATTTAAGCATTTTGTCAAACACATGGTGTGCAAGCTGGAAGCGTGCTACCCAACTTCCCATTTTCATAGTTTTCTTACACTTTTGAGCCGAGACAACTCCCAACTGCAAGTCCCTTTGTTTATCTAAAAATTTTCATTACATATAGGGCTATAACAATTGATCAATTTTTCACATAATGGACCTTTCAGGCCTAACATGTTCATTGTTGTTTTCTGTATATATATATATACTCCATCATTGTCCTGATAAGCATGTACCTAGCATCTAGGATCCAAGAATTGAAACTCTCAACCATATTATTATCAACTGACCCATGATTTACATTTGCTACTAAAATAGCTCTTAACGAGTGTGTGTGTGTGTGTGGGGAGGGGGTGTAGTTCATTAGATCCCTTGCAGATTCAGAGCTCATCTCTCCAAGCTCCTTTATATGGTCTTAGAAATTCTTCCTTAAATGTGGACCAAGCAGCCTTCCAGAATTATTTTTTCATCTCTCCCCCTTTATGCTTCTTAGACCGATTAGCATATATATGGCATGCACACCATCTATGCTCAGCCTCAGGAAGCACATCAATAACAACATGAAGTAAACCCTACACAAATAGGTAAAGAAACATGAATAAGTAAAATTCATGATAAAATGAAGATTATCTAAATGAAAAATGATTAAGGATATTAGTAAATTACCTTTTACATATCTAATATGAAAGTAAAATTACTACCATCCTCAGCTACAGATAAAGTGTACAACTAGGTTAGAAACCATGTCCAATTCACTTTAGTTTCATTTCTCACACATGCTCATGCTATAGGATAGTTTTGTTCATCCCCATCTCTTCATAAGGCTACCCACAATTCACCTTTAAATTGGGTCTTCAAAAAACAACCATCAAGACATAACATTCCATACCTTCTTCCTTTCAAGATCAACCAATTATTTATTCTACGAATATTTCTCTTATCTTTGATCATTATTAAAACTCTACATTAGGTTGTTCATATCTTCTTTGATATCTGTATATTAACTAGGATATTCGTGTTAAAAGACCCAGAATATACATCTCATACCATCCTCCTTGCCCTCTTGCACTTAGAGTAGGCAACATTCACCCACAACTAAGCTTTAGCATCCTTTTTAAGTCCTCCACTTTGTAATCATGCTTTTCAAGAATTTTGTTTTTTGTAATGTAGCTAGAAACCTTGTTGTGCATCTAGGTTAGTGAAATTTTTTGAAACTAATGTTTTACTTGCAAACAAGTTAGAAGCTGTCTTTTGACACCAATAAAAGAATTGGACACCCATCTTCACATATAACCCGTATTCTAGTAGGCTCATTTTTCACAAACTTCAAAAGCACTCCCCTGCATATAACATACCTTGATATGGATTCTTTAACTTCAGATCCATTACAAAATGTCATACCCAAACTAAAATAAGGTCTCTAGTCATCTACATTGAAACACACTTGTTGATTTCTATCAATTAGGGCCTCATTATCATCCCACCTACCAAAGTAACCATCATTGTCATCACTCACACCTTTACTACCCTTTTCATTAACATCCCTATCCCTAGCATTGGAATTAATTTCACCATATTCACTTTCCATTAAAGCGTCATCATCTTCATTAATATCATAAGTTGGTTCATTAACATCATCATCATCGTCATTCAAATCCTTATGCGGTTGATTACGATCACATCATTTATCATTAACATCATCCTGCTCATGATTCGCTGAAAAGAAGGATCAAAAAGTAATTGTTAATATATCTTGAGCAAAAACAAAAGGGCATCTATCTCATGGTTTTGCAAAAACTATCACATTAGTGCATGCGTTTATCTAACTTAATATCTTCCCTTATCCCATGGTCATCTTGAACTAAAAACGGTCCTTCATGGATATTTATACCAAGCTCCAACATATACATGCTCAACATTTTTATAATCTTTTTTTTGTAAAAATCTTTGACATTTATAATGGATAGAAAATCAATATCAAAATCCTGCAATATGCACATCATCCTATATATTTCAACACAGGGTTCCACTTGACCCATGTGCCTCCATGATGTAGTAGACATCAACATGCCCATCCATCTTGCCATTTCAAATATATAATCGACAAACGAGGGCCAAATGAAACATCAATGAGCAACATTTTTTTAGCAAAAACAAACAAAAGCAAAGGAACATAATATTTTTTTGAAAAAATCAAGCAAACAAGCCCCAAATGCTTTTCTTGATTGTCGTACCTTAGAAGAAAATATATTTTAGCAATCAATGCGAAGAGAAGATCAATGTGGTCGACTTTGCCCCCCATTGTCCAACAAACTACGCCCTTTTCACAGTATGCTCTTTAAATATGGAAAGAATTGTAAAGTGGTAAATTGAAGACAGGATCTTAAAACAATCTTCTTATATTATAGAACCAAGGTGGTTGCTTTTCACCTTCAAATTTCAACTAGGGATCTTTCTAGATTGCCTAACTATTCTCTCTCTCTTCATTATTTCCACTAATTCAAAGCCCTAATTGCAGCTTAATTTTACCCAAATTCTATTTAGTGGATATGAAGGCACATTTGGGTGGCTTTATAATCATTTGCCCTAGTAGTTGTTGCCACGCCAATAACTAATGGTGGAAAGCAATAATTGTCTATTGATGTACAAATGAGACTAGGGACTTAAGTGAGAAAACGTTAGTTATAACAAAAAGCACTGGTGTTAGGGTAGTACTTGCGTGCAAACCTGTGGATTTTTTGCACCTTATCCATTGAGAAGATGATTTTTTTGTTCTTTTTAATTGGTTTCATTCTCCTCCCACCAAAATATTTTCTCATGATAAGAAAAAAATCCAAACTTATTTACAAAACTAACTCTTCGCTTTTTTTTTTTTAACATATATTCACTTTGTATTATATCATACTATTATGTTCCTTCACTAATTTATCTCATTGGATGTAAACTCCTACATGTCTAAACTTTCATAATCATCCAATTAGCTTCGCTTTACATTTAACGCCATTTACATTCTAAATTAAATTATAGAATAATAATGTGATAGAAGAACTAAGCAAGCTTCATACTACCTTTCACCAATTTGATCATAACTCTTTGTTGGAAAGTCCAAATGACACATTGTTATTTCTGTTAGAACCCTAAGTCATACACCTTTCCAACCATATAGGTCACACATCCTAGAAATACCTTAGTCAAATTAGTTTATTCTCCGAAGTTGACCAAAAATTGGTACTGTGGTGTTCATTGGGTAGTAATTTTAATGTTTCGGGTGTAAATTTATTTATTTAGTTTTGAAATAAATTATAAAACTAAATGTTATTAGGTTAAAATAACATTAAAAATGAATATGGAACGCCAAAACCTTAGGGTAGTCATATTGATCAAATCGAGATTTTAGTGGTAAAAACCATAATTTTTGGAGAAAAACTAAAATAACCCATGAACAAAGAAAATCGGGGGATGTTGTGTTTAAAACCCATTTTCACTCCATTTTCCCTAATTTCTTTCACCTACTCCCCACTCACACCTCTTGAACCCTAGAAATCATTAGGAGAAGAAGAAAGGAAGGGGCAAACAAGATATCAAGGTAAATTCGAGATCAAAGTTCAAGATCTTTATTCAAACTAAGGATTTAAGGTGTGGGTTTTCTATTCACTTCATATCGAGGCTGTGGTATTTATATATGTATGTTTGGGGCTATCAATGTTATATTTTTATGATATGAAATCATTCTCTTAGTCTTTTACAAAGATTACATGCTTGAACAAAGAAGTTGAATACCCATGAAATCCTTTCTCGTCTTTTAAAAATCCTAGTATTCGAGAATGATGGATTTTCTTCTTGAATGTGTTCTTTGGGATTGATTTCTAAATTATAGTGATTTGTGTTGAGTAGTAAAATAATGTGGTTATGATATCTGTATTTCCAATTGTTTATTGAAATTGCCTTTACAATGATTTGTGGATATTTGAAGAATTGTTTGTAAATCGATTTATGATGCCCCAAAACCCGGGTTCGTCGACCACCACAACTCTACGGACATTTGAATGCTCAGACCCGACACTTCATTTAAAATCGCAGTCCTTGTACGGGAGCTTCCACCCAAATACATAACTCCGGGTCCCAACAACCACAAAGGTCCACATATGGATAAAAGGAGTAAAATGACCGGGGCCCTACATCAATACAAACAATAATCATATCCCAACCAAATACATATCTCATGGTTCAAGAGTTGATAATTCACTCTGATACAAACATATATCAAAATTCTAGAATTCTAATACATGTATACATAATAAAACCAAAGCCACAACCCGGCTTTCTTCTAAAGCGGCCTCTATGATGAGCCGTCTCCTCGTGCCTCCCTGTACCTGAAATAATGTTCCCTTGACAGGGTGAGCTAATGCTCAATAGTGGAATCACCCTAAATGGGTTACTCTCCACCTAAGTGCATATGCAATGCTCTAATGAAAACATACATTCAAGTAAATGCGTGATCCTACTTGAATGTCTACATGATCAACTCATACCCCGAGTCCTCACCGACTTCCTCACACTTGCCTAAGCCATGCATGAGAAACATTTATTTTCTAACAAAGATATTTTGTTTTTATTTGTGACAACCCTCCGATAAGTAGTGGACCGACTCGATGTTTTATTTAGTGGACAACCCTCCGATGTGGCTATCAATCAATACTCCGACATCGATATTTTATATGGACTACCCTCCGATAATTATAATTGTTAGTCAACCCTCCGAAACCATTCTCTCAAGAATCACCTCATGCACTCACTCCTATTGTTCTAGGGTGCCCCAATGCGTATGGAATGCATGATGCCATTTCCAATACAATTTATACATCCCATGCTAATATATAAAACATGATACATATTAACATAATTTAATCACATAAACATGTTATGCAATTGTCATAATCGATTTCACCAAAAATTAGCTCATGTGGGTTGACTATCAACCACTAGAAATCGACGAATTACTCAACCAAACACATTATTTCACAATTTATTCATGAACACTATTCTACATGAACAGAAACCTCTGGGTTACCGCTCACTTCGCCGCTCTCAACGCTGGTTCACTCAGAACCCAAATCCAATGGTCATTCCGCCTTATGTATATCATAACACAATCCATGGCATAATTACAACCATTAGCCACCTAAGTAGTCCGTGAGCAAGCCATGGATCGAAATTTGGGTTCCATAAATTGAACACCTTGGCCCCAAGTTTCAGATCATCAAACGGTCATTTATACCCTCAATCCAACTGAACATTATAAAACATTTAAAGTCAGTGTGTAAAACCCAAGTAGGATAAATCCTACCCTCACGGAGTTTGACAAACTGCAAACGAGTCCAAGCGTAGGCCTCTTCACAGAGAACAACTTCTCTTCCTTCATTCCGACGACCTAACCATCTGGACGTCTGCAAATTTAGAGAGAAGTCTCTCTCTCAAAGAAAATCCAAAAAATTTGCACCTCCTCGTTGCTCCTCTCTTCCGCCTGTTTTTTGCCTATTTTGCCTCTCTTCTCTATTTGAAGAAGACAATTCTATGCATTATTTTGTTCCTTTTTTCCCAATTTAACAATTTAATTAATTCTCTAATACGTCCCTTCTAGATTTTGCCACTGCATCATCTAGGCTGGCCCATTTCCATCATCTCTCTACTCATAACATTTGTCACATGAGTACATGTTATATGTGATCTTTGTCACATCATTAAGTCGCTTTACTAAGACTCGATACGCGATGCCCTCGAAAAAGTACTGACTCCGACCGTCTCTAAATTCGACGTAAATTCGACGTGTTAGCTAGATTTCAGAGACAATTCCAACGGTGAAAATCCATTTCACATCCGAGATCTAGAGAATAAATTTTTGATTTACCAAAATTATGATTTTACCTTTTCCGTAAATTGGAATTTCAGTCTTACAATTCATGGAATCACGTTATGGATGATGATTGTTGGTAGGATATGCTCTTGTAGGGTTGTTGGAATGAACATGGGTGAGAGGTTCCTTGTAAGGATGCTCAATCAATCTCAAGAGGTTCCCGGCAAGGATGCTTAGGAAACACTACCGTGATGGGTGAGAGGTTCCTTGTAAGGATGCTCAATTACCTTTTCGAGAGGTTCCTTGTAAGAATGCTCAATGCCCTTTTCGAGAAGTTCTTTGTGAGGATGCTCAATGCCCTTTTCAAGAGGTTCCTAGTAAGGTTGCTTGAGGAACGAAGATAACATGGAGGGTGGAGGTTACTTTTAAGTATGCTACCACTCAAAGAAAAACTCGAGGTGAGAGATACCCTCTTAAGTATGCCGCCTGTTGCTCGCTTGATTATATATGACTAAAACCCCAAAATTAACTACCAATATACCATGTGGAACCTTACACTCATCTTGCATCTATGTTTAAATTGGATAGACTTGCTTTAATGGAATAAAAGTTCCTTTGTGTCAGGATTCAAAATTTTGGGTTTAGTCTATGACATTGCAAGTACACAGGTCATACAAGTAGTAAAAATTGGATGTAAGTCCAGACATCATTCCCACAGAGATTGACAAGAATTGGAAATCAACTACCCCAACTACTTAAGGTCCTTACTATTTTAACTTAAAATGGATAGTGAGAGTTTAATCTAGAAAACTAATAATCATCAACTCCAGAACAATTATGTAAATCAAGTAAATGATAACGATTAAAAATAAGAACAAAATTACCGGACTGACCGCTTCGTGAGAAATGAATACTAATAAAGAAATATCGCGGAACTGCCAATTCCCCGCATTAAAATGCATTACCGTTTTTATCGATGGGCTCGATTCGCCTGGGCATTGCCTAATAATGTAATTGATTTTCCATGTTCATCAAGCTAAGGGCCTCCCGCTTCTCAAAGACAAGGATTTAACCACTACTGTGGCTTTAGCTTTTACAAGATCTTAGGTATTTTTCTTTCAATACTTCATACCCAAGTTTCCGAGATCGCAGATCTTGCTTCCCTTCAAGGTTCAATCCAAAACTTCTACCATCTAATTGATGACTCATCCTTTAAATCTAATGGTTCTTCCATTCCCTTGATCAAATATCAGCTAACACTTCAGGTCGGGAATTTTTAGATTACAGAAATTTCGATTATTTATATTGATAAATACTCTCTAACATCAATTATGAGTGAAAAGGAATTTATCAAATTAACTCTCGTAGCTTAGTAGTTCATCAATGGTAAACTAACATACCCAATAAGTGAATGCCCAAGCTCCTCGTGAACTTCCAACTATGTGTCACGCAGAGCCTTCTAGAAACTCAGCAAGAAACACTCCTTGAACTCGGTATTCCCAGACTATCATTGGGAACTCACCCGCTCAAGAACAACATCAACAACAAATCCCAATCCAAGTATTTCTCTCTAAATTACGCAGGAAAGACTATAACTAACGATAAATCCAATCTAGCGAAGCTGCGTTCTAAATACTACATTACAACCAACAATAGATCATTGATTAGATACACCCATCAGAATTGTAATAGATCAGAAAAATCGAATCTTAAATTAATAGAATCCATTAGTTTCATCATTTGTATAAAGAAAATAAGAAATTAAATCCAGCTTCAGCATTTCTACACGGTTCACTGGTTCAGATCTAGAAAAAGAAAAGAAAAGAAAAGAAAAGAAAAGAAAAATCTACTCTAAAATATACAATGAGTCCCTCTCCTCTCCCCGTTCTGGGTATCAAAGACGGAAGCTACTTTACTATTATCAAAAAGTCTATTTATAATCACAAAGAAAGGGCCATCAAAAAACCCGTGGATTTTTACCAAAGAAAAGCCATTTCCATCGCTCTCATGTCGCTGATTCAACCGATGTCGCAATCTGGATTTCCTTCATTTGCACCTTCGCTTAGTTGCTAATTTAGATAACTTAGGGTCGCGGATTGGTTCCTTGTAGCTGTTTTCGGTGCAATGGTCATGACATCAATTATATTCGCGACTCGCTGGGCTTAAGTTATTTTCAAAAATTGATGTCGCGAATTTCATCTCCTTCCTTTCACCGCATTCGCTTCATACCTCGCTGTCGCGAACCTCGTTTTTTGTTGTCACCACTTCACTTGGAGTTATGACTTCTTCCTTGTTGCATTGCACGTCGCGACCTCGCCTTTAGTCGCGACCATACTGCTTTCTACTAACTTAACTCTAGGTCGTGGACTTCCTTTTCTCACAGAACCTGATTTTTACTTCGTTGTTTCTTCGTGTCGCGACCGAATAGATTGGTCACACCTCCTTTGAGGTCCTTGACCAAATAAGTGGTCGTGAATCTCACTTTCATGCAGGACTTCGTTTGGCTCAGCTTCATGTTGCAACCTCAAACCCCATGTTGTGACTCCTCAATCCAAATTTCTTCATCGCGACCGAACAGCGACGCCGTGACCTTAAGTTGAGTCCTTCATTTAAGAACTAGTTGCAACTTCAAATTTTCTTGCAGAGACCTCATTTGTGGCTTCATCAATGGATCAATGTCGCGACCTCAGATCGGCATCACGACCCTCATTGTTCATCAGCCGCGACCTCAAGCAGGGTGTCGCGACCAAGATTCTACCTCGAATATTTCGTCGTTCCCAACCACTATTTCTTGGTCTAAACTCTATTACCCGCCGCCTTGGTACTGTCATAGCCCACCCTCAACACGACTAACTTGATAAAGCCTTCTATTTCCTCAAGACTAGTCTTAGTGATGTCGTGACCTGGAAATAACTGAACTGACGAGCTTCTTGTCGCGACTCCAATTTTAAGTTGCGACCTCATTTCTGCTTTGAGACTGCTTTCTTTTGGTTTTGCTAGGACCTTCGATTCTGCTGTAATTTTCTACAAAATTGAATTTGAGTAAGATATCCATGTTTCTGCATATAAATCAATACTTATCTTGCAAAATACTTCAAAAAAATGGATTAAAATCAAATGAGATTTTTGGACTCATCAAATCCTAAACTTAAAATTTTGCTTGTCCTCAAGTGAAAGAGAAGAGGAATTGTTTGTCCTCAAACAATCGAGCTTTATTTTTAAGGCGACATTTTTCGATTCAAACTACAACTTTATTCCACCTTAAACTTGAAAAGGAGATAGCAAGATTACTTTAAACTTCGCTTAACTCAAAAGGAATGGTTTCAACTTCTATCACAAATACAATGATGAATTCTGCATTTACACAGTTTAGTCAACATATCTTATTCTGTGAATATGGGCAGGTCTTCAATCCTTTTCATCTTCTCATGAATTAAGCACTTTCTCGGGAATCTCCTTAGAAAAACTAGCGTCAAGGTCCCATAGGCTTGTTTTTCATATTGATCTCCACTAATGTAGGTAAATTCAACTCTTCAAGATCAAAGAGGTCTTTCAGCTCAGAATGTTAGTTTAGTAATTAAGTAGATAATCGGGAAAATTTTGGTTGCAAATTACCTGCATTCCACTCTTCCTTTTTCTATCTAATCGCTTTCAGCTTTCATCCTTTTCGTTCCTTGTAATGTAAGTTCTCCTCAATCTTGGTCTGGTACATCTTTTTAATGGCAATTTGATTTGCCACCGCACCTTTATCGTGATGCCTCCTTTTCTGAGACTTTTTTGCTTTTTTTCTTTCTGTGAACGGGAATAGTGCAATGTTTTATCTTCCAGTTTCTATCACTCTAGAACTTTGGGCTAGCAACTCCCATACCAATGACATTAGGTACTAGTGTATTATGCTCTTACTACACGATGAACAAATCCATTAGAAAATCCTGATATTAAAATAAAGATCCGGGATATTGGAAATCCGCATATGCTCTACTATCGATTTAACAAATCCTGATTAGAAAATCCGATATTCAAAACAAAGATCCGGATATTGAAATCCAAGAATAAATATTTGCTTGACCGGACCGCTCTCGATTTGAACATGCCTTTTCTTTAACTCCGCCTATAAATTGTCCCCAACCTACTTCCCCACTACACTTGAGCATAGGTGACTAAACTAATTCCTAAGAATCAGATAACCATCTGCAAGATGCATGAAGAACACTCATCTAATTAATAAGTACCATGACAAACTATCATAATCACATTAGGAAAATACGAAGATTTTAAAATCCATACCAAGTGCACTAGTAAAAATATCAAGCTTCCCGCAAAACAAGAGTGATTCTATGATGTTCATTTTATTTCTTTCCATTTTGTTTTCATTTATTTTCTGATAGGCATCAGAGAAGTGATTTCGAATCAATACCCGGCACTACCTATATGAAGAAATACCATTACCTATATGCTATAATGGGGAACATGACAATTGCAACTTTTAGTTATTTCTATAACTATAAGGGTGTCGTGAATCCAATCAAAGATCTTATTTCGTGAACTCTAGCTTCAAGATAGACAAAATTACAATAAACAAGGATTTAAAAACTTACAAAGCTAATCCATTTTCTCATATCAGAATACTCACCACTATAGTTGTCAAATCACTCTTCCTATGAACTAAAATTAACATCATCAAATCCATTTTGTATATTTTGGCAACTGATGATGGTCATAATTTAAATTAGAAATACCGCAAATTTGTCTTAATTTGTAATATTAGTTTCGTGAAGGATTAACATTCACCATCGGTTATCGACTATTTTTAAGAAACAAACAAAAGTAACAAAGAAGGTAGTTAATCAAGTTCTATTTCGTAATACACCTGAATTTATCGTAATACAAATTAATTACTTTTATTGATGTAATTTAAATGTAACAACTAATATACATAAATAAAAATAATCAAATTACATTTTAAACATAAAAGTCTAACATAAACAGGTGTACTACATTCAAATTTCATCCTAAGTCTTCTTTTCCTCTTCAACGAACATAAAATGTCAGTGAGTAGATGCATTAGACCGTGCAAAAGCCGATGATCCACGCAGTCGGATATAAATCGTCACCGGAGGAGGAACTCACAGTGTGGAGGATCATCCCATGCCGCGGAGGATCAACTCTGAGGCCGTGGAGGATGCATGCGCGGAGGGCTAAAAAGGGACGCCGAGGTGATGGTGTGCGCGACATGTCGGGAGCAAAGATGGAGTGTCGAGATGTCAAGTCTCATCCGACCGTGCATGCTATGCGCCTCATTCACCCTAAAAATAATCGCCACCCATCGCCTTCCACCGTATATCACATGTGCCTCACAACCCAATGCTCGCATTACGCTACATAATGATATGAAACTTAATATTAGTAATTATAATAAAAAGTAAAAGTAAATATTATGTACAATTTAGATTACTAGTCAAACGGTTCAAATTTAACTTACACTATCACCGGTAGATGCAAGATGTGAGGGCGCAGAAGATCGCAGATCCGTCGTAAAACCTGATCTCACTGGAGGTTGAACGACATGCGATATGCATCACACCAAGCCACATACTCCCCGCTTACACTCTCCTCGACTTTAGTACGCACTGGGCCGACCCGATCATCGGGCCAATACGTGATCTGTCCACCTCTCCCAATACTGATCCAATAACATACTACGGTCAGGTCGTGGAGGTGCAAAAGGTCGCGGAGGGATGGTTCACATAACTAATCGCGTAAGACCTGCTCCGATGATATGGCTCAACAACCGCACCCGCACTTTATGCATCCGTAAAACTACGAATATCGGAACGGTGTCACTGATGATCCACGATGGGCTCCCGCCGCATATCCGAACTCGCACCGATCTAGTCGCTCCCGAACTGACTGCAAACTATCGGGAATCACGTGCGGCCTCCAACGCAGTGCACGTGGTCGTGACTCGATGTATGACAAATCCGGAGAAGAAAACATCTCAGAGTGCCTATAAATCCAGTTTACATAATGAATAACAAGACAATTAATATCACTATAATCGATAATTGAAAATTATCTAAAAATTATCAAAATTCTTCTCAGATTGGTTCCTCAAGCCAAATGGTAGATTAAGGAAGCTAGAAAGAAAGGCCTTCAGATTAAATTTGGTGGGAAATTGTTTCTTACCTTGTTTTGCACATGAAGACATCTTTCTGAAATTATATGGGCTTATAAGTCTCAAACAGGAAATTCTTTAAGGTGGGTGTGTGACATGTACAATATTTCCCGCTTATGATAAAATGAACTTCCTTACATATGAGCAAGAAGTTTCGAAAGTGTAGTTCATTTGGCATTTGCTTATATGAACCTTCTGTTTAGTCTACAATGGTATTATGCTCTCTTATTGTAGTAATGAGAAAGATGCTTTGAAGGTACTTACTGTTTTATTCCAAGAATTTTATTGTGTTTTATTTCAGAGTCTATCCGCTTTGTTATTATTATTTATGGATATCCGCATTTTGGTGAAATCAGTCCGTAATTATGTTTATGGCTAGTAATGTGGAGTTGAATAAAGTTATTTGATTTATGTGTGTGGAATCTTGTAGGTATCCAGATACCATGATGGCACTCGCTATATCCGCTTAAGATTCCAGAGTTCAGCCACTCTGCCATATCTACAGATGCAAGGTACTCCAATATTCTATAAAGCTTGACCAGGACATTGAGTGTGGTGGTGGTTACCGGACATCATGGAATCCGGTGAAGTGCAGTGGCCATCGGACAATCTGAATCGTGAAGTGCATATTGGTTGACATCCGATATCACGGGGACCGGATTACATAAATTTCTCGACATCATGAACCGCTGAAATCATTTTTCCTACACGCGAAATCCGGTGAAAATAAGATCTCACCGATTCCATGAAATCCGAGTAGAAGCTCACCCTTCTGGATTTGAGAATCCGTAACATAGAGTCCAAAACCAAAACCGCATTTGGGAATTCTCAAAAAAAAAAAAAATGCAAACTTCTTCGCATTTCTTTATATTTAATGGTGAAAATGCAAGAATAAACACAAAAAAAGCAAACTTACTTGATATTTTGCTCTAATCCTGATTGGGGTCACGGATGAGTTTTGGGTAACAAAGGGAGGATGGGGCTGGGAAGTGAGGATGGAGGTTGGAGGTCAAGTATCAAGTGATCTCTGACGTAAGGTTCTACGGTTTTTAGGTAAGAAAACGGGAGCAATGGGTTCGGGGAACAAATCGGACGGAGACAAGCACGTACGGGAGGGTGATGAGGTGAATGTTGTTTAAAAGAATGGGGTGTAAAGAGTTTATTTTAGGTGTATTTAGCAATGGGTGCGAGATATCAAAGGGTGTGAATAACTACTCGGCAAAACAAATCGGTTTCGCACCAAAGTACCATTACTATTACTAACACACCAACGCCGTGGTGCTTTTCGCCCAATAACCCAACGCGTTTCTCCCTAGCTCACTTAAGCTCTTGTCGTCTCCGATTTGTCCACATCAGCAGATGACTGTTATTTCTATCGTACATGGCAACAAATAAGTAGGGTGGCAAGCCTCATATTGATTAAATTTCCATTCTCAGATTCTAAATCCCTAATTCACAATTTAGGACTCTGAAATTGTTTTCTTCTCTTGGTTTCCTCTACCATTCTTCTTCATCACCTATTGATGATCATTGTTAAGATGGGTTCTTTAACACCTTCAGTCTCCATGAGAAGACGTCATCTCTCGTAAGTTATCTTGCCACAACCAATTTTAGGGAGAAAAAAGCCTTATGTGGTATTTGTTTTTTTTACTTAATGCTGAATAGAACTTTTTTTGAGTTTAATGCTGAATAGCACTTAATAGCATTAAGTATTAAGTTGTTTGTTTTTTAACATTAGGTAATGAGTAAGTGGTTTATAACTAATCTGATTATTTCGTGCTCGCTCCGCCTCGCTCTAATAACATGTTTAATTTAATTTTAATCGGGTTTTTAACGGGTTTGAGTTTATTTTCAAATCCACACGGGTTCAGCATTGTTACTCTCTCAGAAACCTAGAAAATTAAAAATTTCCAAAATGGTAAATGTTAATAAAAATAATAAATTACTTAGGTAAGGGTTCAGTGAAGTTTATAAAATTTCTTCTGTATCTGATGACGAAACGGATTGCGCCGTTAAATTCGTCTCGCGAAATCTAGTGACCTAGAAAAGTTTCATCGAATTCTGAGACAAGAGGAAATTTTTTCGATTTTCTGGGTGATAAGTTGCTAGTGATTCCAGAGACGAGATTTTTACGAAAATCTCGAAAGTCAGGAAATGACTTGGGCTAAGTTAATTTAAAATAAAGTGAACCGAAAAGAAATAAATTGTTTCGAGGCGTAACGACCTTAATAAAGCAATATGAACTATCATTTAAAATAATAATAATAAGTCCCGACTCGATTATTTAAAAATAATTTTTTATTATTTTATTTTTATACTTCTTTAATATAAATAATTATTATTATTATAATGTTTTTTAATAAATAATATATAAAATTATAATATTTTTATTTTTATGAAAAATATTAATTTTAATATAATAAAAATAAAAAGAAAAATATAAAAAAATTAAAAATTAAAAATAAAATAACAAAATAAAATGTAAACGGTGAGCTTTAGAATTTTTCCATCTCCGCCCCACCCTGTTTAATTTTTTAAATGAGACAAGTTTGGGAATTGAAAAAAATAAATAAGCCGGGTCGGGATGGGACCACCCCGTCCCAAACCCTCCCGTTGTCATCCCTAGTAGTGTATACATTAGCTACTCTTTTGTCGGCTAACGATCGAGCTTTTCTTATTTTTGTGCAAATGATTCTTTTTCCTCGCCAATAGAAAAGCTAAATATTTTCACTTTTCTATTCAGAACTTTTTTAAAAAAATTTCAAAGAATAAGTCGGAAATTTTGAACAGATTTTAATGTCGAAAGCTATTCACTTCAAAGATTAAGTCAAAACAACACCACTTAGTTTTCTCCCGATTGCTATAAGTCTATGCGTGCCATTCCCATTACTATAGTTTGTCATCATCTCCATTGTAATCCATCGCCATTGTCATCATTAATGTGCCAATTTTCTTCGGGGGTAGAAGAAAGTTTTGAGTTGTCAGTTTACACAATTGTACTTTTGGTTGAAGAAATTGAAGCCTCTGCAAAATTACCAGTGTCCAAAAACACTCGGAAGCTCGTTGTTTATTGGAAGAAATTGAAGGCTCGAAGTGTTGTGAAAGTCCAACTCGTCAGAGTGAATTTGTGGTGCGTAGTCTAAGTTTATTATTGTATTTGGAGTTTTATTGTAAGATTCAGTATGAGGTCCAACTAATGATCTTACACATGTATGCAGCTCTATACATGTCTCTGTGGTACGAAATTGAAATGTGGTTTTGTGGATCCTATTTATTATGCACTAAAGCACATATGACATATCCTATTTAACATGGGATACCACTTAGTTCCCATGCCCTACAAGTGAAAATTTTCTTATTTAAACATACCACTGTTTATCATTGTTATGTAATTTAGTACGCGCAAGTGCACACGTCGTTGACAAGTAATATAGTGATAAGTGAAGTATCAAGCCCACGAGGACTATGTCTATTAAATACTAATCTAATCTAACCCTATTATTATTAGGATGTCAAAAATCTGAAACAAATAAAACAAACAAGATTCTAACTGATTACACTGATAAAGAAACTAAGGGTTACGAGTTCACCTAAATCAATCATAAAGATTGACTTGGTTTAATCAAACAACATCAATTTCATGTGTTAACAAAAGATTACTACTAAAAAGGATTATCGATATTTCTTCTAGTATCAAGAATCCATCCGTAATAGAAAATAATCTTTCACATCAACTTCGTATCTATAGAATTCATTAAGAACAAGTAATCTTAATTCTCATGCAATCTCAACATCTTGCCAAAACAATCACACGATATCTAAATAATGTCTCATCCAATCATCATCTCTCGATCTCAAATTGGATGTCAAGAACAAGTGAAAGATGGCCAATAATCCACAGTAATTAAGAGTAGAATGAAATGCATTAACACAATGAAATCAAGTATCCAAAGATTACAACCAGAATCCTCATCAATTATTCATGATTTGGCTACGTCGTAGCCTTAGAAAAATAACTTAGAACATCCTAAAGAAGAGAGAAAACAAAAACATTAAGGAAAAAATAGATAAGAGAAGAAGAAAATCTGGGTTTTGATGAAGATTTATCGTCGTCTCCCTTGGATCTCTTGTCGGAAACGCTTCAAGAATCATCCTCAATCATTTCAAAGTTGTCCCCAAACCTTCCTCCTCCATTTAACCCACTGGGGCTTAAATACCAAATCTCGGGTCCTTCGACTCTGGCTAAGGGTAATTAGGTCAAAAACGCCAAAATACTTCCGCTCTAGGCACCGTGGGCGCTATATTTCCATTATGGGAGAGGCGCCGCGGTGCCTGACCTTGCTATCTCCCCGTCAGCGACATTTCTTCCTCCAACTTCGACGCCTACAACTTTCTACACGAACTCCAAATTGAGCAATCTTAAACTCGTTAGAAAGATTGGGAAGTCTAGAATTCATCCAAACCAAGATTAGAGCCACTTGAGGTCATCCCATAGGCTAAAAAACTTGAAAGAGCAGCTGCATATCGTGACATCTAAATCACTTTTGGTTTGTTTTTGCTCATTTTGCTTCCAAGTTTACCCAAGGCCAAAAGATGATAGGAAATGGACAATAGAAGCCTTTGAAACACCTTAAAAACATGCAAAAAAATAGGTGGCAGGAGGGTATAAATACATAAACACCCTATCAAATACTCTGCTTAAGATGTTACATCCTCAAGCAAAATCTTATATAGTATCCAGCTTCATGAGATAGTAGTGAAACAAAAGGAAATATTTATGAAATGAGGAATGATGGTTTGATGCAAATTTGTTGATCACCTTATAGATTTACCTTACCTATAGAGAATGGAAAACTTTAAAGTGTTAACTCCTTCGTGAATGTACGACTTCTAAGTTGAATTTTCTAAGCTTAGAGATTCAAAAAGGTGTGAAACCTTGCTTAGTTAGTAATTTTAACCCGAATGGGTTTATAACCTATTGGGAATGATTGATCTCTTAAATGATGGTGGATACTTGACTTCCATAGGTTTATACTTCATCATTCTCCACCAATGTAGACTACACATAACTCTTAGGATCATTAGACTCTTATCCACTTATAATGTATGGTTATGGTCATGTAGGATATGTGGTATACACTTGGCTTGAAACTTACCCATAATCGTGACATTTCCCTTTTCTTCATTCCTCAAGCTCACCAATTTTTCTAAACACCCCCAAACTTGTTACTTACAAGCCTCAATGATTTCTCCCTAAGGTTTTCAACCTTAGCTAACTTTCACAATAGCTCCCTGACCAATGGGCCTTAGTGGGTATTATGTTAAGACACTCCTTCGGACCTAATGAATCAAGTCGTGAGGCTACAAACCAAACTTACTCATCTCCACTCCTTTGTTTGAGCTCTTTTCTCAAAATCTTCTTTTGTTTTTCTTTCTTTTGATTCTTCCTTCCACCCTTCATTTCATTGCACAATCCACTCATTCACCCCTAAATTGTCATGGCTCATGAATATTTCCTTGCAAATCATACAACTATGGGTAATTATCAAGATATGGGAAAATGAATCAAAGGTGGAGGTTCAAATAGTGGGCATCATGAAAGAGTTAAGCACAATAAGCTCAAATAGGGAGATAATGGATGATGATATGTAGGGGTTAACTTGAAAGGCTCAAACTGTCCAATGATGGTATAAGTCATTTCCTAATTATTGTGTTGTTTAGGATTTCACCTCGAGTGATAATCATTATATAAGTTCTAGAACTTTGAGATAGTAAGAGTAATGGATCATATAAACCTTCTCTCAGTATGGGAGAAAATCCCAGAAGGCAAAAAGGTTCAGGCTTAATGTGGTCAAAGTTCCTAGCATGGTTCATCAACAAAAGCGCTTTTTGTATGAATTAATGCCATGTTTTCATTTTCCAAACCTATAAGTAGTTCAATCATTTGTCAATATCCACTTCTAACATACATGCATAAAACAAAACTCACTCAAGCTTTTGAAATTTTTTATTTTTTATTTTTACCCAAAGAACCTATCAAAACTAAAAATTTAATCCCAAATCTATGCAAAACTCCAAGAATGAAAACATTTGTAATCAATGCATGTGTCAAGCACAATTTGATCACAAGTAAGAGGTAAAAGAAAGACTTCCCTGAAGAAGATCATGGTTGAGCATCATGATGATCCTGGAAGACCATTCAATAGCCAACAAATCTTAAAAACTGCTCCTAAGGCTCATTTAAGCATTTTGTCAACACATGGTGGTGCAAGTCGGAGTTGCTACTCCAACTTCCCATTTTCATAGTTTTCTTACACTTTTGAGCCGAGACAACTCCCAACTGCAAGTCCCTTTGTTTATCTAAAAATTTTCATTACATATAGGGCTATAACAATTGATCAATTTTTCACATAATGGACCTTCAGGCTCAACATGTTCATTGTTGTTTCAGATATATATATATACTCCATCATTGTCCCTCGTATACATGTACTCATAGCATCTAGGATCCAAGAATTGAAACTTTCAACCATATTATTATCAACAACCCATGATTTACATTTGCTACTAAAATAAGCTCTTAACCAAGTGTGTGTGTGGGGAGGGGGTGTAGTTCATTAGATCCCCTTGTGCCTTCGCAGCTCATCTCCAAGCTCCTTTATATGGTCTTGTAAATTCTTCCTAAATGTGGACCATGTACCTTTCCGTGCACTATTTTTCATCTCTCTCTTTATGCTTCTTAGACCGATTAGCATATATATGGTATGCACACCATCTATGTCTGTTCTCGTGGTGCCACATCAATAATAACATGAAGTAAACCCTTACACAAATAGGGTAAAGAAACATGAATAAGTAAAATTCATGATAAAATGAAGATTATCTAAATGAAAAATGATTAAGGATATTAGTAAATTACCTTTTACATATCTAATATGAAAGTAAAATTACTACCATCTCCTAACTCTAGATCCGTGTACAACTAGGTTAGAAACCATGTCCAATTCACTTTAGTTTCATTTCTTGCTACAGCGCTCATGTTATAGGATAGCCTGTCTACCCTCATCTCTTCATAAGGCTACCCACAATTCACCTTTAAACTGGGTCTTCAAAAAACAACCATCAAGGCCTATAATAAGCCTACACCTTACCTTCCACCATTTTTTACAAGCATCCAAACAAACATACATTCTCTTGAATACTCTTCCCCTCTTTGAAGTCATCTATACAAAGCTCTACATTGTTGAACTACTTGCGTGCCATTTCCCTTTCACCCCTTATGCATATGTTTCTAACTCAGAAATATTCACCGGTAAAAGACCCAGAATATACATCTCATACCATCCTCCTTGCCCTCTTGCACTTAGAGTAGGCAACATTCACCCACAACTAAGCTTTAGCATCCTTTTTAAGTCCTCCACTTTGTAATCATGCTTTTCAAGAATTTTGTTTTTGTAATGCTTAGCTAGAAACCTTGTCAGGCATCTGTGGTTAGTGAAATTTTTTTTGAAACTAATGTTTTTACTTTAAACAAGTTAGAACTGCCTTTTGACACCAATAAAAGAATTGGACACCCATCTTCACATATAACCTGTGATTCTAGTAGGTCATTTTTTCTACAAACTTCAAAAGCACTTCGTATATAACATACCTTGATACGGATTTCTTTAACTTCAGATCCATTACAAATGTCATACCCAAACTAAAATACAAGGTCTCTAGTCATCTACATCAAACACACTTGCTGATTTCATCAATTGGTATTCCCATTATCATCCCACCTACCAAAGTAACCATCATTGTCATCATCACACCTTTACTACCCTTTTCATTAACATCCCTATCCCTAGCATTTAATTAATTTCACCATATCTACTTTCCATTAAAGCCGCCATCATCTTCATTAATATCATAAGTTGGTTCATTAACATCATCATCATCACATTCAAATCATATGTCAAGTTGATTGCTATCATCATTATCATTAACATCATCCCCTACTCATGATTCATGAAAAGAAGGACTGCAAGTAATTGTTAATATATCTTGAGCAAAAATAAGGTATCTATCTCATGGTTTGCAAAACTATCATACATTCGTGTACATGCATTTATCTAACTTAATATCTTCCTTATCCCATGGTCATTCGAACTAAAACTATTCCTTCATGATATTTATACTAAGCTCCAACACATATACATGCTCAACATTTTTATAATCTTTTTTTTTTTTTTTTTTTAAAAAAATTTGACATTTATAATGGATAGAAAATCAATATCAAAAAATCCTCTTACAATATGCACATCTCATCCTATATATTTCAACATGTGTCCCATGACCCATGTGCCTCCATGATGGGTGGTAGACATCAACATGCCTATCCATGTCGCCATTTCAAATATATAATCAACAAATGTGGGACACTGTGAAACATCAATGCTAACATTTTTTTAGCAAAAACAAACAGTGCTAAAAGGAACATAATATTTTTTTGAAAAATCAAGCAACAAGCCCCCAAATGCTTTTCTTGGATTGTCGATCTAGAAGAAAATATTATATTTCAGCAATCAATGCGAGAGAAGATCAATGTGGTCGACTTCGCTTCTATCGGGTCTAACAAACTACAGCCTCGCGAGTATGCTTCTCAGGAATATGGAAAGAATTTTCGGGTAAAGGGTAAATTGAAGAGAGGATCTAAAACAACCCTTCTTATATTATAGAACCAAGGTGGTTGCTTTTCACCTTCAGCTTCAACTTAGGGACCTTCGAGATTGCCCAACTAGTTTTCCTTCATTATTTCCACTAATTCAAAGCCCTAATTGCAGCTAATTTTACCCAAATTCTATTTAGGGGATACACATACATTTAGGGCTTTTACAATCACGTGCCCTAGTAGTTGTTGCTGCCACGTCAACAACTAATGGTGGAAATAACAATTGTCTATTGATGTGGACAAATGAGACGATAAAGGGACTTATGAGAAACACAAGTTGGTACGTAAAAATAATGGTGTTAGTAGTACTTTATGCAGTAAACCTCAGGGGATTTTTTTGCACCTTATCCCATTGAGAAGATGATGTTTCTTTTTGTTCTTTTTTAATTGGTTTCGCTCCTCCCAATTAAAATATTTTCAAGGATAAGGAAAAATCCAAAACTTATTTACAAAACTAACCTCTTTCGTTTTTTTTAACATATATTCACTTTGTATTACATCATACTATTATGTTCCTTCACTAATTTATCCCATTGGATGTAAACCCCCACATGTCTAAACTTTCAACAATCATCCAATTAGCTTCGTTTTACATTTAACGTCTCCATTTACATTCTAAATTAAATTATAAGAATAATACGTATAGAAGAACCAAGCAGTTCGACATACTACCTTTCACCAATTTGATCATAACTCTTTGTTGGAAAGTCCAAATGACACATTGTTATTTCTGTTAGAACCCTAAGTCATACACCTTTCCAACCATATAGGTCACACATCCTAGAAATACCTTAGTCAAATTAGTTTTTATTCGGGTTGATCAAAAATTCATCGTGGGTGTCTTAATGGGTAGTAATTTTAATGTTTCCTAAAATTTATTTTATTTAGTTTTGAACAAATTATAAAACTAAATGTTATTAGGTTAAAATAACATTAAATGAATATGGAACGTCAAAAACCTATAGGGTAGTCATATTGATCAAATTGGTGATT
This sequence comes from Tetrastigma voinierianum, assembly GCA_016808115.1. Taxonomy (NCBI): domain Eukaryota; kingdom Viridiplantae; phylum Streptophyta; class Magnoliopsida; order Vitales; family Vitaceae; genus Tetrastigma; species Tetrastigma voinierianum. The sequence continues at coordinate 72,938 of JAEQBH010007236.1, read as the reverse complement.
TTAGTGGCAAAACCATAATTTGGAGAAAACCAAATAACCCATGAACAAAGGAAAATCGGGGATGTTGTGTTTAAAACCCATTTTCACTCCATTTTCCCTAATTTCTTTCACTCCACTCCCACCCCACACCTCTTGGAACCCTAGAAATCATTAGAGAAGAAGAAAGGAAGGGCAAAACAAGATATTTAAGGGTAAATTCGAGATCAAAGTTCAAGATCTTTATTCAAACTAAGGATTTAAGGTAGGGCTTCCTTATTCACTTACATTGAGGTTGTGGTATTTATATATGTGTATGTTTCGGGGCTATCAATGTTATATTTTTAAGGATATGAAATCATTCTCTTAGTCTTTTTACAAAGATTACATGCTTGAAACAGTTAGGTTGAATACCCATGAAATCCTTTTCTCGCCTTAAAAATCCTAGTATTTGAGAATGATGGATTTTCTCTTCGAATGTGTCCTTTTGGGATTGATTTCTAAATTATAGTGATTTGTAGTTGAGAAAATAAATGTGGTTATGATATCTTGTATTTTCCTAATTGTTTAATAAATTGCCTCATAATGGATTTGTGGATATTTGAAGAATTGCTTGTAAATCGGGATTTATGTGGATGCCCTAAAATCCGGGGTTCATGACCACCACAACTCCGCTGGAATATTCGTGAAATCGCCGGTGACCGACACTCTCACGGTAAATCGCGTAGTCCCTCAGACGGAGCTCTACCCAAATACATAACATGTCCCAACAACCACAAAGGGTCCACATATGGATGTGAGTAAAATGACTCAGCCCTACATCAATACAAACAATAATCATATCCCCCAACCAAATACATATCTCATGGTTCAAGAGTTGATAATTCACTTCCGATACAAACATATATCAAAAATTTAGAATTCTAATACATGTATATATTAATAAACCAAAGCCAATAACCCGGCTTTCTTCTAAAGCATCTATGATGAGCCGCCTCCCCGTGGCTCAGATCAAAATAATGTTCCTTTGATACTGTTATCGTCATTATGGAATCAACCCTAACTAAGCATTCTCCACCCAAGTCAGCAGATACAGAATGCTTCCAATCGAAACATACATTCAAGTAAATGCGTGATCCTATCAATGTCTACATGATCAACTCATACCCCGAGTCCCTCACCGACTGGTCACACTCCGCTAAGCCATGTATGAGAAACATTATTTTCAACAAAGATATTTGTTTCTTTATTCTCAGGACAACCCTCCGATATAAGTATGACCGACCACGTTTTATTTAGTTGGATAACCCTCCGATGTATATCAATCACGACCACGATTGATATTTTATATGGACTAACCCGATAATTATAATTGTTAGTCAACCCTCCTAAACCATTCTCTCAAGAATCACCACGCACTCACTCCTATCGCTCTGTGGTGCCCCAATGCGTACGGGAATGGCCGGGACATCAATACAATTTATACATCTCCACATACATATAAAAACATGATACATATTAACATAATCTGACCAAGGCCAAACATGTTAAGTAATTTGTCATAAATCCATTTCAACTAAAATTAGCCTAAAAGTGGTTAATTACAACCTAGAAATCTTGATTTGAATTACTCAATCAAACACATTATTTCACAATTTATTCAGTGAACACTATTCACATGAACAGTAAAACCTCGCGCCTGCTCACGGTCAGCTTCTCTTCAACGCTGTTCCACTCAGGAACCCAAATCCAATGGTCATTCGCCTTTATGCACATTATAACACAATCCATGGCATAAATATACCATTAGCTACCTGGGTAGTCTCAGGAGCGCCATGGATCGTAAATTTGGGTTCCATAAATTAAGACACCCGGTCCCAAGTTTTGGATCGATCAGAACGGCTGCTTAAGGCCCTCAATCCAACCGAACACAGAAACACTTAACAAAGTAAACCCAAGAGATAAATCCCTCACTTACTGGAGTTTTAACACTAAACCTCAAATCTAGTCCAAGCGTAGGCTCCTTCGCGTGAGAACAACTTTCCTTCTGCCCGATTTGACCCAACCACCTGGACGCTTTTAAATTTAGAGAAGTCTCTCTCTCTCAAAGAAAATCCAAAATTTGCACTTTGCTCAAGCCTTCCGCCTGCTACCATTTTTGCCTCTATTCAAGAAGACAATTTATGCATTATTTTGTCTTTTCCAATTTAACAATTTAATAATTAATTCTAATACGTCCCTTTCTCTAGATTTTGCCACTGGGCACTATCTGTGCCGGGCCCATTTCATCATCATCATCTCTCTACTTTATGAAACATTCACTACATGAGTACATGTTAGTATGTGACTTTATTACATCACAGTCGCTTACTTAAGATCGATACGCGATGCCTCGAAAAACGTGCTAACTCCGACTGTCTCGAAATTCGACGAACTGACGGTTAGCTAGGATTTCAGAGAGACACCTAACGTGAACTATCAATATCCGAGATCTAGAGAATAAATTTTGATTTCTAATGTACCAAGATCACCTTTTCCGTAAATTGAATTTTCTCAGTCTTACACCATGGAATCATTAGTTGGTGGATGATGATTGTTGGTGGTGGGATATGCTCTTGTAGGGTTGTTGAATGAAACATGGGTGAGAGGTTCCTCTGTAAGGATGCTCAATCAATCTCAAGAGGTTCCCGGTAAGGATGCTTTAGAAACACTACCGTGATGGGCGAGAGGTTCCTTGTAAGGATGCTCAATTCCCTTTTCGAGAGGATCCTTGTAAGAATGCTCAATGCCCGAGAAGTTCTCATGAGGATGCTCAATGCCCTTTTCAAGAGGTTCCTAGTAAGGTTACTTGAGGAACTAAGATAACATGGAGGGTGGAGGTTACTTAAGTATGCTACTCGACCAAAGAAAATCCTCTCGAGGGTGGAGGATACCCCAAGCATGTCGCTGCCACTGGCTTTTGATTACATAGACTAAAACCCTCAAAATTAATATAATTACGTATGAACCTTACACTCCATCTTGCATCTATGTTTAAATCGATAGACTTGCTTTAATGGAATAAAAGTCTTTCAGGTCGATTCGCACTCTTGTTTAGTCTATGACATTGCAAGTACACAAGCTACAAGTATAAAATCTAATAGTCCGTACATCATTCCCACAGAGATCGACAAGAATTGGAAATCAACTACTCTAACTACTTAAGGTCCTTACTATTTTAACTTAAAATGATAAAGCTTAGAGTTTAATCTAGAAACTAATAATCATCAACTGTGAACAATTATGTAACCCATAAATGATAACTATCAAAATAAGAACAAAAATTATCATCGGACCGAATCAGCTCGTGAGAAACAATACTATCAAAGAAATAATCGTGAAACCGCTAATTCCCGCATTAAAATGCACACTGTTTCTACCGATGGGTTTGATTCGCCCAAGATTGCCTAACAATGCAATTGGATTTCCATGTTCACCGGTTAAGGGCCCCCGCTTCTCAAAGACAAGGATTTGAACCGCCTACTTGTATTTTCGAGCTTTTACAAGATCTAGGTATTTTTCTTCTCAATACTCATACCTCGCTTCCGAGACTCCAGAGATCTTTCGCTCCTCTCATGCCAATGTAAAACTTCTACCATCTAATTGATGACTCCATCCTTTAAATCCATTGTTCTTCCATTCTCGATCAAATATCACCTGGGCCACGAGGTCGGGAATTCCCTTTAGATTAAGGTGAAATCTCCTCGATTATTTATATTGATAAATACTCTTAACATCAACAATTATGAGTGAAAAGGGAATTTCATCTAAAATGAACCCTCGAGCTTAGTGTGACCATCAATGGTAGTTCCACACACCTGCTGCGAACCCAAGCTCTCGTGAATCTCAACTATGTGTCACGCAGAGAAAGCCTCCTAGAAATCAGAAAGAACACTTGAACTGTATTCTGCACTATCATCGAACCGATCGGCTCAAGAACAACATCAATCAAATAAATCCTAATCCAAGTATTTCTCTTAAATTACGTAGAAAGACTATAACTAACGATAAATCCAATTCAGCTAAGTCAAGGTCTAAATACTACATTACAACCAACAATAGATCATTGATTAGATACACCCACTGTAATTGTAATAGACTGAGAAAAACGAATTCCAGAAATTTGTCTAGAATCCATTAGTTTCAGGCATCATTTGTATAAAGAAAATCAGAAATTAAATTGGGGCCATGATTTCTTACACTGTCGTGGGTTCATATCCGTAAAAGAAAAGAAAATAAAAGAAAAGAAAAGAAAAGAAAAATCTACCAATATACACGAGTCCTTCTCCCTCTCCCCAGCCTCCGTATCAAAGACTAAGCTACTTTACTATTATCAAAAAGTCTATTTATAACTGTCAAAAGAAAATGGCCTTAATTCCAAAAACTCCGTGGATTTCACTCAAAAGAAAAAGCCTAACATCGAGCCCCATGTCGCACCTTCAAACTCCGATGTCGCAACCTGGATTTCTCTCATTTGCACTCGTTTAGTTGCGACCTGATAACTTTAGTCGTGACTTGGTTCCTTGCAGCTGCTTTGAGTAATGGTCGTGACATCAATTATATTCGACGCCCAAGCTTAGTTATTTCAAAAATTGATGTCGCCAAATCTCATTCCTCCTTCCTTCTACCGTATTCCGGGCTCATAACCCCGCTTTTGGTTGCAACCCCGCTTTTGCTGTCACCACTCCGCCCTTCCGAAGTTATGACTTCCTTTCCTCGTTGCATCACGTCGCGGTAATTTCGCCTTTAGGCCTCCGCGACCACATCGTTTACTAACTTCAACTCTAGGTCGCGGACTTCCTTTTCCGCTGCAACTGGATTTTTACTTCTCGTTTCTTCAGTCGCTGAATCGAATGATCGTCGCCACTCCTCCTTTGAGGTCCTTGACTAAATAAGTGGTCGCAACTTCAATTTTCCTGCAGGATTCCCGCTTGGCTCACCTTCATGTCGCAACCTCAAACCCCATGTCAGACTCTCAACTACCATATCGCGACCAACAAAGACGTCGTGACCTTAAGTTGAGTCCTTCATTTAAGAACTAGTCAGAACTTCAAATTTTCTCACAGCAGACCTCATTCAGGGCTTCATCAATGGATCAATGTCACACTTCAGATCGCATCACGACCTCGCCTGTCTTCACTCACGCGACCTCGCCACAATACCCAAGATTCTACCTTGAATATTTCACCGTCTCAACCACTATTTCGTCGCAATCCTATTATCGGGCCGCCTGTACTGTCACAATTTCAATTTCCACTCGCCTACTAGTTTGATAAAGCCTTCATTTCTCTCAAGACTAGTCTGAAGGATGTCGGACTGGAAATAACTAAACCCACGAGCTTCTATGCACCCAATTTTAAGTCATACCTCATTTCGCTTGAGACTCCGCTTTCTTTCGCTTTTCTAGACCTTCGATTCTCATTGTAATTTTCTACAAATTGAATTCTGAGTAAGATATCCATGTTTCGCATATAACCAAATACTTATCTTGCAAAATACTTCAAAAAATGGATTAAAATCAAATGAGATTTTGGACCTGGTATTAAATTCCCCTAACTTAAAATTTTGTCATTCCTGCTAAAGAGAAGAAAGAATTGTTTGTCCTCAAACAATCGAGTTTTTATTTTTAAGGACATTTTGATTCAAACCACAACTTATTCCACCTTGAACTGAAAAGGAGATGGGCAAAGATCATTTTAAACTCTGGCCAACCGAGAAAAAGGAATGGTTTCAACTTCTATCACAAACAATACAATGATGAATTCGCATTTAAGGCGCTCTAGTCAATATATCTTTATTCCGTGAATATGGCAGTGTCTTCAATCCTTTTCATCTTCTTGTTGAATTAGTTAATCTTTTGGGAATCTCCTTAGAAAACTAGTCAAGGTCCCATAGGCTTGTTTTTCATATTGATCTCCACTAATGTAGGTAAATTCAACCTTCAAGATCAAAGAGGTCTTTCAGGCTTGTAATGTTAGGCTTAGGTAATTAAGTAGATAATTGGAAAATTTTGCTGCAAATTACCCGCATTCCACTCTTCCTTTCTATCTAATCAAGCTCAGCCATCCTTTTCCCTTCCTTGTAATGTAAGCTCTCCTCAATCCGTCCTGTACATCTTTATAATGGTAGTTTGATTTGCCACTCCGCACCTTATCGTGACATTCCCTTTTTCTAGACTTTTTGTTTTTTTCTTTCTAGAATGGGAATAGTGCAAATGTTTTATCTTCTTGTGCTATCACCCAGAGAACTCTTGGGCCAGCAACTCCCATACCATTTCGACATTAGGGCACAACAGTGTTAAACACTCATGAGCTTAATTGTTCAAGGGAGATAGGCCACAAGACAAAACTTATTCCTCTTTTCAATCTCCGCTTCTTTTCTCTAGCTCTTGCTGTTTTCCTCCTCCTTCCTTGTAATGTAAGGAAATATATTCCCCTAAACTTGTTTCTTCTTGTATAAACCTTGTCTGAAACTGATAATTTAGTGGTTCTTATCGCAAGATTACTCAAGGAGGAGTCTGCTCGCTAATCAAGAAATAAGGTCTTGTTTAGCTCCAAATCGAAAAAGTGATCAGAGCGTATGCCCTAAAGGATATAGTGAGGGTAGGCTCTGAAAGGCCCAACCTTCCAAAGATGGCCTCTATCACTTCTTATCGATTGCTTTTACATGATTTCGCTCTCAACCAATAACTTTACAAGTTCTAGACTCTATCCTCAATCGTGAATGGTTTCAAGAATTTTACGACTACGCAGATCGTTTCATGACTTGTAATGACCAACTAAGATACATACCTTCAATCATTTTATTTGTTCTTCCAAGAATATACTCCTCTCCTATTTCTACAATTTTAAAACTGATTTCACTAATGCCGTAACTCCTAAATTCATTTTATCGATAAGTTCCATTCTTATTTTTCAGCTGTTTGCCTGGGATAAACATAATTGGTCATTTGGTCATTGTACTGCATAAAGGCTTGCATATTTTGCATACAAATAAGTAATGAAACAAACAACACAATTCATCCAAATCATATCCATCTACTCAAGAAACAACCAATTATTCAAATCTATTTCTAATTCAACACCACATAAAATGGCAAGGAAACCAATTATCATAAATGAAATGTTATAACTCAGATGTAAATCTAATGTGAGACACAATGGACTTGTATTAATAATGGAGAGAATACACAGGGATTGGAGTCATGAAAAGAGAATTTCAAGTTCATTTTCTTCTTTATATGCTTCTGGGGAGGTATGACATCGAGGGTTTATGTCAAAGCTTAGCTAGATGAGGGTCAAACTTTGAAGAAGCCATCTTTGATCTTTGTCTCTCATAAGCAAGGGTATTTCTTTCTTATATATATATCGCTTTGTCAACTAATCGCATTGATAAGCATGTCTCTGCCTTTTCCCACCCGACGATCGCCTTCCAATTCGAGATGCACCCAAAGAAATTTCTCTACATTCCTGCTTGATCAAATCTGCTTTCTAAAATTTATCTTTCTTCTAGATAGCATAGTCATCTCTTAGTCAGTCAGATCCCTCCTCACCAAATTTCCCTAAACTCTTTGAATCGCCTTTACATGGCATTTAAAGGCCTCTCACCTTTCTTCTCAATGGTTGCCTTCCATCTCCTCGCTCTCTTTTCCGAGAATATTTAGCGCCCGCATCCTGTTTGAACCGACAATGTAACGTTTCCAAATTTTCATTTTTTCCAGAATATCTTTTTATTTTCTTTCACTTCCTCTTCCATTCTTTTCTTCTCTCATTCTCATTCCGCTCCCACATCTATTCTTTCTGCTTCAACTTCCAAAATCTTTCCTAACTGCTGTCGCCTCCATTTCTACTCTCTTCCATGTCCTTTTCATTGATCCGAGATTTCTATGATCTCGGTATTCTCTTCTCTCCTGCACTCCTTCCTTCGCTTGTCAGTAAAGGCTCTCTGTACCCTGAGGAATGATCAATGTGAACACCCCAAATGTGGCTTCTCTACCATTGCCGGATGGGATATCTTCCGCATTGGCCCCATCTCTCAGTTTCACCTCCCCACTCCTGTACCTGCTCGCCCATCCACCCCACTACTCCTTTCGCTCTCTTTTCCTTCAGCCCCATCACCCAAATAGGGGGTTTGAGAGACCTGAGGTACTTTCTTCCACACCCTCACTCTACAAGAGACAAAGTCTGGTGATGGTGGTGGGGTAAGGGATTAACCCTCTCGTTACCGTGGTAGCCCGCATGACCTTCAATTAAGATCTCTCATGTTCATTTTATATCCCTTCGCAGGCATATAAAATGATGGCTTCGTTCCTGATCGAGCAAAGATGTTTAGTCGAATCACTACAGAAAGGCAGGAAATAAAACTGCATCTTCGCTTTCTTTAATGAGTGGCCTCTGATCACAGGCTGGTCTCTTCTTTGTGGCCTCCCATTTTCCTTTCCCCGCAAATAACAAGTGCAGATTCAAGAATGGATTTTCCAATTATCTTCTTATACTCACCCGTGTTTGAGCTCCCTAATTTATATACATTTCATTTATCCTGCCTATGCCCAAAAGGCACCTAAGCACCCCTCACATGGGATCAGAATCCTCCTCTCATGCCCACTATATTTGCATAAAACTCCCGAGCAAGAGCAGAAAATCCTAGCGCTTGTGTTCACGTAAGAATCCCCAACCCTTTTCTCTATTACTCAAAAGGGGGAATCAGCTTCCCAAAACCCTTTCACCTACGAAATTTCACAATGCAAGATTCTTGTTCCACAATTCATGAGCTTCTTTTCAACGAAGTCCTCTTGTCTGCCTTCTCGCGTCTTCATCTACGTGCTCATTCGTCCTTTTGTCTCTTTGCACTTATCGTGCAACCGCCGCTCTTCTCCTACTGGGTTCCTTGTTCGGAGCATTGACCTTCCTCAAAGGATGACAAGACCCAATTGAAACCTCCTAAGATCTCTGGTGGTCCTTATTTAGTGTCTCACTCATATAATCTCCAGAATGTCCAGAATCTGAAACCCAACTCAAGAAAGAAAGTAAACACATGCATTAAATATAGTTACTCCTCAATATATATAAAGATCCACAACCTCAAATCGATTAACCGGTAATCTATCCATCGTAGGTCAAGGCAACCAGCTACACACATTATTGTAAAGACTCACAGAGTTCAATAATAAGACTTAGCATTCAAGAGTGTTTCAAGTGGTAATTTAGGGGGTACAAATGAAAATACATAAGTCCAATAAAATAAAGTGCGTATAGATAAGATAGAATACCGTAACCGCTGGCAGTAATCCAGTGACGAGAAGTTGGGCCGCGAGGTAGGTCTCACGATTGCCTGTGACTAGAGAACTAATTTAAAATAATAAAACGTGAGAGATAATAAATCTCATGAGGGCAAAATTTATAAGGAAAATAATGTTTATTCTTCAAAATTCCTTCCCTCTCTCAAGACCTCACGTCCACTCTTTGTAAGGTTCCCCCGTCTCTGAATCATTTCACAAACCTAAACTTATACCCTAGTCAACACAGTGAAATTCATGCTCAAAAATTTAACCGACATCATTATCAAGAACTTTATAACCTGAATTTATTCACAACATAAAAATTGAGCATAAAATATATATAACCATCATGTCGTAAAAATAATCATGAAAATACAATAACCATAAATATTGAGATGGTTATACCTTACTTAGAAACCAACAATGTACCGCACTATACCCATAGTAAACCGTCTGTAAAACCCAACCTCACGACACCTCGCGGCAACTAATAAAACCTTCGTAAACCCGACATCACTACCGTGGAAACAATATATAACCGCTGAACGAACCAACCCCACGGCATAATCGCGGGCAACTAATAAACCTTCGAGTAATCCCAAATCACTACTGGAAATAATATATAAATCGCTGGATATGCACCAACCTCAACGGCACCATGGCAAACTAATAAAACCTTCTGCAATCCCACATCACTACCGTGGAAATAATATATAACCATCGGGATTGTACCAACCTCATGACACTGGGCAACTAATAAACCTTCAGGTAACCTTCCGACATCACTACCGTAATAATATGTAACCGCTTGATGGAACCAACTCACGATACCGCGGGCAAACTCCAAAGGTAATCGTAATATAGGTATCGAAATCGAACTCGTACTATATGGCATCAACTCATAACAACCAACACCGTGATCCTTACTCACATATACAATCTCTTCCAACTGCATAATCGTATTATAACCATTTCATTAAATCTCAAATCCATTTCTTAAATCAATAAATTTTCAAAATGGTTTAAACCTCAATCCATGTGTACCAAAATGTTTAAATACTACAAATTTATCCATGAACTTAGTAAAATTTCCAAATATTTAAAATGTTAATAAAATCCACATGAAATGATAACTTGCTTCTATATAAAAACAGATAATTATATTTATACTACAACTAATCGCTCGATTAAATAAGTTATATATATAATAATTAACTACAATTATATATCATAATAATACTCAAAGCATTTGTAAAATATGTAAACCACTCATAGACTACATGCTCACCCGCTCCCGCAGATCGCTCCAAGCTCAATGTGAGTGCTCAGAATAATATAAAAATACCATTTAGCTCAACACTAACTAAAGACATCGGGATGCCCTAAATGTCTTAGAAAATTTTTAGAACTATGAACTATCTTAAATCGACTCGATGCAGTCCAATTATACAGTTGTGCTCTATAGATCCTGGTGATCTAAAAATTGAGGCTTTTCACCCGGTTACACTTCGTGGAAATCGAACCTCCAATAACTCATAAAATGTCCACTCTACTAATCCAACTCAATTTTGCCTAATTTGACTGATCGCGTCCACTGCTCAAAACCTCAGAATTACCCGAAATGACCCAAAATGGAAATTAACCAATCGACGTCCAAATTTCCATAAACTTTATATCAATCCGAGTTCTGCAAGAGATCAGTAATGCAACAAAGATTCTTACTCCTGGCCCAACGTCACCGCGCCTCAAAACCCGATCTAATAGCTCCACAAATTTGAGCCATGATCTTCAAACTGAGGAATCAAAAGGAAACCAAGGAATGGAGTTCGTATACTCCAAAATGGGGAGCGGAGGTATGTGGCTTCACCGAACTACCGAAAAATATTAAAACGGCATCCTGACCGTATGGCCGCCACAAGGCTCGATGGCCCGATCCGGGCGCCCGACGGTGGTTCGCCGTGAAATTCGCCTATGTCGCTCAAAGGTGGCGTCACCGGCCGGCCACAGAGCAAGGGGCGGCCTGGAACGCTTCCCACCCGCCAAAACCCGTTCATTTAAAAGCTGTCAAGACTTAGTTCTGGGTCCATTGCGTTTCTGGGAGAATTTTCTAGTGGTTTTGATCTCGAAATGAGTGTTTTGGGGCTATGGTTCTATTTGGTACAAACTATGTTTATATAGGCCTAGGGTCGCCGTGTAAAATCAAGAGACAATCTCGACATTGATAAAATGTCGTCATGAACTCCCTGTGGCCATAAATCCCTTTATCCGTAAGCCTGATTTTGACGTTCAACCCGTCTATGAACTCGGGACGACGAGGCCTACAACGCCTGGGGCCAACCCAAAATTATCCATCCTGAAAAGTTAACTTAGGCTCCATACTAATCACTGTCAAACTTGGTCAACCACTAAACGCTTTAAAGACTTGTATTATTCGCACGGTCATTACATTGAGGTTTCAGATGAACCTCTTCCACTACCTCGACACTTTCACGCATAATCTCATCAATCATTTTATTAAGCTCTGAGAATTTGCCTTGATTTGCTGCCATGAGTGAAGATTTTTTTTTCAAGGTACTGGTTTGCTCTCTGGTTTTAGAGTTTAGAGATTCAACACGATGGACGCAGAAGTGGAAAAGTTAGAATGAATTGAAGATGAATGGAAGTTGTCAGATGGATCGCTTTGATTTCACTGCTTTGATGGGCTCTATGTCATGATTATGGAGAATGTGAGCCGACACAAATTTCCCGAGTTCCACTAATGATTTTCGCCAAACTGCTTTAATGTTGCGACGCCCAAATAAAAGGTTTAAAAAACCTAATTTTATTAAGATTCGATTACCCTCGTCACGACCTAGCCGGCTTTTGTCGCGACCAGATGTGGTCATCGCCACAGAGAATCGATGTCACGACCGCTCTTTTCTTTCTTAATATTTTTAAGCCGTGGACTTCACTCTTCATCATATGACTGCTCCTCCAACTTGTTGCTTCAATGTCCTGGGCTCGTCGCGACTCCATGAATTGGATGTTGCGACTGCAGAATCAGATAAGCTCCAAAAATTCATGTTGCGACTTCTAAATTTTCATCATAATTTTGTCCATTCTATTCGTTGCGACTTGATTACTATCAGGACTAAGAAAATTTCTGTGTCTCTTGAACAATTCAATTTCCAGCAAGTTCAATTCACCAAATCCAATTAAAACAAGTACAATTCAATTCTATATTCATCATTCAAATATTCATCAAATCCATTCAACTATGCACGTATCTAAAATCAAGCAAAAAAAAAAAAAAATTTAAAATTTCAAACTTTCAATCATGCTATATCGGAGACAAAATTCACAAATCTAGAAGAGTATCGCTTCCTTTTGTCTCTCGTAGATTGGAAGTTCAATAGAGATTCCTCTTGTGGTATACACTCTTATCAATTCCGCAAGAAACATACGTAATTTAAAGCAATAGTAATAAAATCACACAAAACTATTGAACAACTCTAGTATAAAAAGAATAAAAACTTAAAACAAACTGTGATGTGGATTGCCTTCCACAAAGTCGCTTCAATCTTTAGTCTTTAACCGGACTTGCTACTATTTAGATTTTTATTTCTCCACATTTTTCTCACTTAACTGGGAGTCAGCTTATAATCCCGACCTCCCAAGCAATGCTCAATTCGACCACTGACTTTGAATTCCTCTTGATTATCGGTTCTCAAAGGTTACTACCCCAAAGGTTGTACTTGATACTATCAGATATGGTCCACTCCATTTTGATTTAAGCTTCTCTGAAAGAGTTTTAGTCTGGAGTCACACTGTGTGACTTGATCTCCTGCTTAAATTCTCTCCTCAAAATCCTTCGATCATGCCATTTTCCTTTTATCTTGTAGATTCTGGCACTATTTATAGGCTTCATTCCTCAACTTTCCACCATTTAGTCGAGTAGCCTTTCTTCTTTAGCACTTGAAGTCAAAATTCACTTTCTACTGCCTACATAGCTTTATATATTCTAGCGTTTAAGAGGAAGGTATATGTTTACCAAAAGACAATCCTATATGGGGACATTCCATGGGAGTTTTATAAGAAATTCTATATGCCCATAAGGCATTATCAAGTTTTCCCGTAGACTAAATACTTTTTGGTCGGAGCTTACAAATATTTCAAGGACTTTTTATCTTCCCGTTGGAAACTCAAATGGCTTCATTTGTTTCGAGGATGATGGTTAAAACTCATTATGTGTTTGATTCCATATCTACCCATAGGTTTATCAAACACTTTATTTGCGAAGTGGTTTCCTCCATCACTGATGATAGTTCTGGGTGCTCCAAATCGCTCGTATTCCTTGTAAAGTCCCACAAATCAGATAGTATCATTCTTTCGATGTCGCTCAACCTATTTGGATACATAATCCACAATAGGAGTATGTATAAATTTTCAAAATAAGATGAAAAGGCCCCATAAAAATTTATCCTATACATCGTAAACAACTGCATCACTCAGATATTCCTCATAGGTATTTTATGCCTTTTGGCTTCGATATTTCCATTCTTTGGCATCGATCACACGCTCACCCATTCAAACAATCCTTAAAAATAAGAGGCCAATAAACCTCGATTAGAGAATTCCTTGTGGGCGTTTTGTCTCCCCGCAAAGGTCCTCCATACTGATGCCCTGACATCTATGTAAGATCTTGTTTTGCCTACTTTCTGTACACCTTTCCCGATTATCATATCGCCTTCTCTTTAAACAAGAATATCAACTGCATGTAAACCTCGCTATCGGGCCCCACTCTTTTCTCTCGTCAGAAGCCGAGTTATGGGTGGCATAATTCCACATGCTGTTCACAATGACGGGCGATACCAGGTGATTTGAATGACATTGAATAATTGCTCATCCGAAAATGTTATGCTATTTTCCTCAGACAAGAGATTTTTCAACTCTCGACAAGTGATCGCCATCACATCATGCCACAACCCTTCGCCTGATCTCTAGGATCACCGTAATAACAATACCTTACCTATCGGGCCTCATTTTTCTTCTTTCTTTCGCGCATCGATATTTAATTGCGCATGATCAAAGTGTGGATAATGATATACTGACCCCAATATGTATGGCCTTAATTACATGCAAATACTATTGCAACATCTCCTTTCGTAGTGTAGTAATTTTCGAAGCCCATTGAAAGTTTTGTCGTGCTAGTATATACCAACACCTTGTCGGCCTTCACCCCAATACGCTCCATTGCATAATCACTAAAGACTAATATGATTTCACAAATTCTTTATTCCAATATGAGCCAGCGGCGATGAGCTTCAACTAATCTTGATTCATCTCTTCAAAATCTCCGATGCAGACTCATCAAACTCGAACTTGCATCCTTTCCAAGAATCTACATAATGGTTCAGCAACTCGGCAAGTCTCGATAAATCTCTATAAAACCCAACACGTCCCGTAAAACTTTATTCCCTTTTAACGTCAGGTGGTATAATATTCTTATAATCGAAACCTCATTGCCTACTTCCAAAATACCACAAGTAAAATCACGTGCCCTGTGACAATTCCTCTTCTTTTACTATAAAGTGGCATTTTTCCAATTCAGAGCTAGATTCTCGTCTCCGGGCACTGAAGCATTGTCCCTAAATTGCGCATACCTTTTTCAAAACCTGATCCATACACTGAATCATCCATGAAGATCTCCATAACTTCTTCTCGTGGCTAAATCGAGAATATGGACATCTTCATGTTCTGACCTAGCTAGAGCATTACATAAACTAAAATGACATTCTTCTTAAAATGCAAAAGTACTCAGCATGTAAAAGTGGTTTCCTAGTCCTCAGTGCAATGGCAATTTGGTTGTATCCAGATTATCCATCAAGAGGCTGAAGTGAGGGTGTCCTAACATCCAACATCCGACCACGAAAGGCAAAGGAAATGATCCTTTCGTCAGCAGTTGTTCAGCCTCTATAGTCTATGCACACCTCCATCCCTCGTCACAGCCTCAGAGGGGAACTCAATTTATTCTTTCATTTCTCGATCACAAAGACCCACCCTTCTCGAACTACATGACCTGGCTCACCCAAGAGCTATCTGATATTGCATATATAAAACCTCCATTCAACCATTTCGCACTTTTTCCTCGAGAACATCTTCATCACAAGATTCAAACGCCTCCTTTCGTGTCTGGGACAGAAGCCTGTGATCATTCAACAATATCACGCATGCAAATGAGGACCGATAATCCCTGCAGATCCTCAATTGACCAAGCAATAGCTTCAGACTTCCTCGTGACTTTCAAAGAAATTTTTGTTCCCTTCAATTTCGCCAATGTAGTCGATATGATTACTGGTTTTCCTTTTTCTGGTTCTAAGAAAGCATATTTCAAATGACTGGCAATTCCTTCAATATTAACCCTTCCGCACTAGTCTCTTATTCACTGTTGCCTTGCCGCATACATGCTCTCACTATTTTCATTCAAGCCTGGGAATCGTTTCTTTGTTTTGAAATCATGTTTCAATTCATAATCACTACCTCAAGATAATCGAAATTCATCTCAATTTCATTGATAATGTTGAAGATTGAAATTAATTCAATTCACACCGATATGACTACATCGCTTTTTATAGCCATACAACTTCCCAGATCAAAGCTGTTCCAAACCCTTTGTTGGCGGCTAAAGTGCACTCCGCTTCCTCCCCTACCCTAAGGTCAGTCACTCTTTTCACATCTATCAAGGTACCAGCTGCTAAGAAGCGGTCTTCCTAGCAAAGAAAGGAACTCGTATCCTCTTCCATCTTCATGATCACAAAACTAATGTGAAAGATAATTTCCACTTTGACAAGCACATCTTCTAGAACACCTTTCCGTCGCGGCTGCGATCTGCTAATATCCCAATGTGGATTGTTGTCGGGGGTGAGTTCCCTAAACTCAATCGCACTCACCGAGCATAGAGGATGCATCGTTTTATACAGCACCGTAATCATATGTCTTCTCAATTCATATTTCCCTATAGAGCGTGGGAATGGTGAAGTCATTGGTCCTTTATTTTTTTCTCGAGTTTTATTGATAATCGCGACCGCAGGCGCCAAGTTCACAATTCTTCCTCAAGAATTTTCTCCTTTTCACAAAAGATCTCCTTCGCACTTTTGCATAATTCGCATTTTACCACGTTTCGCAAAGGGGATATTGATTTCATTTTCTCGCATGTCTAAGGATCGAAATCGCTTCCTCCCCGCTCTCGCCTTCGAGGAAATGGCACCGCAGTGTGTAAGCTTCAGCGCCCTTCCGTTTCTCGCTCATAGCTTTTCTCGTGCTGTTCACCAGGCTTCGTTTCCTTGCTTCGTGAATTCTCTCTGGCAGGCATGTTCTTTATCTTATCTTCGCTTCTCGTTTCTTCCTCACCCTTTCCTTCCTTTCTTTCGTCATTGCCTCACTTCTTCCACTTCTCAACCGAACCCGCCATGCACCCTCGTTCTTTCGGGTGTCACTGGGATCGTGCACTTTGTGCCCGGTCCAGTATATTCAAGGCCACCGTCTATCAGGTTTCTAGGTTCTTCATGAGGCACTTCAGATTCTTCCAAAAATCCAGTATCAAATTTGAAAATTTCTAAATTTATAATTTCTCGTCTATACGAGGTGTAGGCAAATTATTGTTCTCATGAACGCAGTGATTTGATCTTTAAAGGGCCGGTTCCTTCTCTAACCTCGATAGTCATTCCCGTTTTCTCCCCCGTCGTCGCTACATTCAGAAACCTAGGTGGTATATCCTTCGTCAGACTCACTCGGTCGACCGTGTCGTCCCTTCACCATATGAGAAGTTCCTCTCATGGTTCCCCAAAGCGGCCGGATTGTAAAGCAGCGTGCATCGATCTGGCTTCTGAAATGGTAGCTTCGTCTAGTTCATGTACTTGTACCCCTCCCCAATCCCATAGGAATCCTCCTCGCCACCTCAAAGACTTCTTCATTCCTCTTTCCACTCCGCTCCAACATTTAGACAAGAGTGCAATTTCTTTCCTATTCTCATTCATCCTTGCATGATTGCAGATCTAGTTTTACTCCAGCTGCGCTCATTCTTTGTTTAGCCTAATGACCCCCACTTCCTCTTATTCTCGCAGCTTGTTCTCAAGTTTCCCGTGTAGGGAGCCTTCATGTTGCATTTCCTTGCTAGATCTTCGACGATCTCGCTCCTCTACACTTTTTCTCTTGAATGCTCCATGCTGAAGAAGCATCAATGATACCTTGAAGTGGTCATCTGCAGAATGATGGGATTATGTCCATTTGAGTCTTCAAATCAACCCATGCTTGACATCTCTCTGTCAAATCCTCTTGAACCTTTCCTGTGCAATGTATAAGCTCTATCTTCCCTGCCGAATACTATACTTCCCTTCTTCTTTCTTCGTATGAGGGATTGTGAAAGAACCCAAATACGCCCACCAAATTTCTTCCCAAGCATTTAACCCAACCATATGGTAATGAATCATACCATGGTTATACCCTCTTAAGGAAAAAGGAAAGAGATGCGCCTTATCACCTTCCGTCTCACACCATTCAAATTTCACCGTATTTGCCATCCCGAGTAACCACCCAGCTCGTCAATCTTCAGCCTGGGATGGCTGCAACCTGATTCTACGCACCATTGTGGATACATCGGTTTCGGGCCCAAAGTTATCGTATCTATAGTAAAGGTCAGTCTGATCAAGCAGCATTCTTCTTTGAATGATAGCCCTCTATAGAAATCCTCCATTGTATTTCAGATAGAGGCCTTCCTACTAAATCCCTGGTCTTAAACCGGGGCCCGGCCACTTTCTTTCTTACTCTGCTATGGTCAAGTTTCTCATTCTTTAGTCTTCCCTTAAGCTCCCGTGTTCGCTCCTATCTATTATCCGTCGCAATGTGTCCGAGTCCCGCTTCCTTCCCCGCGTGCATTAAAGAACCTCCCCGAATTGAAATACACTTAGATTTAATGAAACCTAGTGAAATAGAAATATTTTCAATATGGCTTTCTAAAGATCAAGACTCTTGTACACCAATTCTCAGAAATCATACTGGGTCTTTTCTTTACAAAATTTAAGAAAATGTCCAAAGTAGCATTTCCTCTTTGTCTAATGTTGATCTATTCAATCTTTCAATCCCCAACAACTACTATAAAAACTTGTTTGCTCTCTTTGATTATATAGACTAAAATCCTCAAAATTAACATAATTACGTGAGACTTTACACTCATCTCTGCGATTCATGTTAAAATCGATAGACGTGGTTTCAATGGAATAAAAGTTCCTTTGTGTCGATTCAAAATTTGGTTTAGTCTATGACACTCGCAAGTGCAATAAAAGTCAAGCCAAGTAGTAAAATCAGATATCCAGATATCATTCCCACGTAGATCGATGCACTCAAATCAACTACCCTAACTACTTACTGTCCTTACTATTTGAACTTAATGGATAGTAAGAGTGTGTAATCTGCAAACTAATAATCATCAACTATAAACAATTATGTAAACTGTAAGTAAATGATAACTACTTCAAAAATAAGAAATAAACACCGGATCAATCATTTCCCGTGAGAAATGAACACTCATCAAACAGCATCGCGGAAATGCAATTCCCCGTGACAATAAATGCATTACTGCTCTACTCGACGGGTTTGGATTTGTCTAAGATCGCCTTCTAACAAATCAATTGATTTCTCCATGTTCACCGGTTAAGGGCCTCCCGCTTCTCAAAGACAAGGATTTAACTACCATCAGATTGAGCTTCCTCGCAAGATTCAGTATTTTTCTTTCTCAATACTTCATACCTGCTTTCCTCAGATCACAGATCTTTCTGGTTTCTCTAAAGGTTAATGCAAACTTCTACCATCTAATTGATGACTCATCCTTTAAATCTAATGGTCTTCCATTCCCTTGATCGATCTCGCCTAACACGAGGTCGAATCTCTTTAGATTAAGGTGAAATCTCCTGACATTTATATTGATAAATACTACCCTCCAACATCAATTATGAGTGAAAAGGGAATCACGAAATGAACTCCTAGAGCTTAGTGGGGCCATCAATAGGTCTAACATACCCACAAGTGAATGCTCCAAGCTCCGTGAATCTCCAACTATGCGCTGTCACGCAGAGCCTCCTAGGAAATCAGAAAGCAAGAAACACTTTGAATCGGGTATTCAGACTATCATCGAACCGACGGCTCAAGAACAACATCAATCAACAAATCCCAATCCAAGTATTTCTTCTAAATTACACAAGAAAGACTAACTAATTCAGAATCCAATCTAGCTTAATCATGCTCTAAATACTCGTGCATTACAACCAACAATAGATCATTAATCGATACAACCACCGTAATTGTATTAGATCGAGAAAACGACCTTAATTTGTTCAATCCATTAGTTTCCAAGATTTGTATGAAGAAAATCATAAATTAAATCCAACTTTCACATTTCGCCTGCCTGGCGAGTTCATATCCGTAAAAAGAAAATAAAAAGAAAGAAAAGAAAAGAAAATCTTACCTAAAATATACAATGAGTCCTTTCTCCCTCTCCTGCCTCTATCAAGACGTTTTACTTTACTATTCTCAAAAGTTTCATTTATAATCCACAAAAGAAACGGGCTAATTCCAAAAAATCTGTGTGGATTTCACTAAAGAATGTTCGGGCCATCAGTTCCCATGTCGCGACCTTAAAATGATGTCATGACTGATTTCTCTCGCTTGCACTGCTCGCCTGCGGACTGGTAACTTTAGTCATGACTTGGTTCCTCAGAACATGGAGTAATGGTCACGACATCAATTATAGTCGCGACCTTATCGGGCTTAGTTATTTTCATAAATTCCACGCCGTGACCACTGCTCAGCGTCGCACCTCCTGCTCCTCCTTCCTTTCTACTCAGATCGCCTGCAACTCGC
Organism: Tetrastigma voinierianum; assembly: GCA_016808115.1. NCBI lineage: Eukaryota > Viridiplantae > Streptophyta > Magnoliopsida > Vitales > Vitaceae > Tetrastigma > Tetrastigma voinierianum. The sequence continues at coordinate 52,753 of JAEQBH010007236.1, read as the reverse complement.
CAAGTTGCGACCTCGCTTTTGTTGTCACCACTTCAGCCTAGTTGTGCACTCTTTTCCCTCGTTAGTACTGTACGCTGGCCCTCGGGCCAGTCACACTACATTTATGTTTCTACCGCCTTAACCTAGGTCATGACTTCCTTTTCCTCAAGCTGCGATCTGATTTACTTCTCGTTTCTTCAGTTCGCGACTGAATGTACCGGGATTAGTCGCCACCTCCTTCGAGGTCCTTGACTAAATAAGTGGTTCCCAACTTCACCTTTCTCAAGTAGGACTTCGCTTGGCTCAAATTTTCATGTTGCAACTCAAACCCCATGTCAGGATTCTTATCTAGTTTCGTCGCGACCGACACATCGCACCTGTTGAGTCCTTCATTTAAGAACTAGTTGCAACTTCAAATCTCAGTAGATCTCATTTGTGGTTTCATCAACTCATCAACGTCGCACCTCAAATCGCTACGACCTCACTTGTTTTGACCAAGGTCGCGACCAAGGTGGTGTCGCGACCCAAGATCTCACCCTGAAAATTTCTATCGCCCCCCCACTATTTCTCGGGTCGCAACTTCTATTATCGTCGCCTCGTACTTCTCACATAGCCTCAATTTCTATTCACGACCATACCTGATAAAGCCTTCTATTTCTCTCTCAGACTTAGTCCCAGGATGTCATGACCTTGAAATAATCAGACCGACGAGCTTCTTGTCGCGACTTCAATTTTAAGTCACAATTTACTTCTCAAGGCTAGACCGTTGGTTTTCGCTGACCTTCGATTCGCCGCCGTAATTTCTCGCAAAATTAGCCTGGAGCAAGATATCCATGTTTCTCGCATGCGGAATCAATACTTATCTTGGAAAATACTTAAAAAAATGGATTAAAATCAAATGAGTTTTTTTAACTCATCACCCGCCCAAAAGAATGTAGAAACTTGTTACTATGAAACCTACATACTTACGTGGTGCCTTATTCATGCAACTATACTTTTATTATACATAACCCGAGATCTATTTGAAATGTCAACGCTTATGTCAAAATTAGATTGTTAAAATGAGACCGACCGTTTTCCATACTTTTCTAAACCTTGTTTGAGCTTGGGAGGATTTTCCTACAGAGCTTCATGCTCACCCCCTTCATATGACATATGACCCTTTTCAGATTTTACCCTTGAGGAGGAGGTGGGAGTCGAGGAACCCGTGCATTGGGAGGCCCCACCCGAAGGGAATCTAAATCCCGAGGTCCATCAGGTGAAGGAACTCATCTGAGACCATAGTAGTGGAGTATGAGTGCCGCATCCTATCTTACTCTGTTCAGAATATTCAGATAGAATAACCAGTTTTGTATGTGTACAGGAGAAGTTTTGTAATAAAAAGCTTATTTTTGGATCTATTCATTTAAGTATTGGAAAGTTTCCAGATTTAGAATGCCTGCATAATATTTATATATAGAGGCAAAGAATAGTGAATTTATCAAGTAGCTTAATAAAGAGTCGAGGTGTGCGCAGTGCCTTAAAAAATGCTTTAATGCGATATGTTTAGCGTCGCGATGTGGGTTTCGGTCGCGATGTAGTTTTTTCGATCCCGTGTCTCTATTGAGTTCTTTGCGTCGCATATGTTCTCGTAAAGCAATGGAAATCGCCGCGAACATGGTTTTATTTGCTGCGACATGGTCCTCGCACGCAATGATGAGGGTGTCAGCACAGTTCGGGTCTTTAATCTGTAATTTCTAGTTGGCATGTAAATTCTCTCTTTGTCACGATAGAGAATCGCCAAGATCGAAGGTTTGTGGTCACGCATATATGTTTTTGGCGCCATGACAGATTGTTCCTCATCGCAACAAAGAGTGGCCAAGGAAGGAGATTCTATGTCATGACAGGCACGCGCCGTCGCGATGCAAAGAGCCATATTAGGCGAGTTCGGCGTCATGGCGTAGCATGGAGGTAGCGTATGATGGTCGTCAATGACTTTCCGTGTCACTACGAGGCTGTCTTAACGTAGGGATTTTTCGCCGCGGACATAGGCTTTCTTTAAGTCAAAGGAGCAGAGAACTGCGCGTGAATAAAACCTCATGTCGTGTCACGATAGAGACAAAGGCAACAGGAACTTTATGTCGTGATGTGACTTTTACTGTTGCAACAGAGGGTGGGTCAGGAAACTAGGTCACACATGAAAATTTTAGGTCGCGATAAAGTCATTCATGGTAAGAAGATCCATGTCGCGACCGGAGTTCATCGGATACGCCATGTGAAACTACAACGCGCGAGCGCAAACTTGTCGCGGATAAGGTACAGGCGGCTGCGAGCAGCGGGCGCATTGTAAAGACATGCCGCCTCGGGCGCACGCACTCACCAAGCACACAACAAGCGGGCTAGAGTTGTGCACTCATTTTTAGCAACCGCTCACGGACAATCGCTTCACCCGCTCACAAATCTCTGCCCTAGTCTATCGGGACCCAAAAAAGAAACCCCGACTCAAAGTTACATCGACTCAAACCTAAACCCCTCCCCCTCCTACGCCTGCATGGGCTGGTTAACCACTCGAACTAGGTCTTATCGATATCTCTTCTTTAAGACTAAAAAACAAATTATGAGGCACCCTTTTAAACAAAAAAATTCTTAGATATAAATTTAATGTATGGATGATGCTAAAATGCTCAATTGAAATTTAAAGGCAAACTTATCTTTACATGTTTAGGGGCATTTTTGTCCGAAATGGTGACATTTTCAAGGCTACTTTTACAAATAACTTTTAGGAGCAAAGATACAACCCCCCTCACCCTTGATATTTTCACCAATATGCAACTAACACCCCTTGCTCTCTTTAAGGTCTGTGAACCTCTAACATTTAAACTTTCATAGCTCAAATCCTAGCCTTTTCTTTTCGTCCCCCATATTGTTAGATAGGAAAACCGTAAGTTACCACAGCTTAGCTGGTGATGTGGTGGAAATCGAGGTATCAAAAGCCCCTTCTCTGGTCTTTCGCCGGGACATGAACTTAAGACATTTGTTTTGAATCCTTCCCAAATAGTTGAATAAATATAATCATAGAAGACAGTTTTTATCATAATCTTAGGCAAAATTAAATCACGCAGGCTTCAATAGAAAAATTTTATGTCATAAGTTGTTGGTGCATGAATCGGGTAGATCGGGATTAAGCCGCAGACACAATTTACTACATATTTATAAAATCCACCATGGAGTAAATAAGTGAAGTTTGTGGGATAGTCATTCTTAAGACAAATAAGGAAGAAAGAATATAGGATATCGTGGGAAATCAAATCAAATATCGGATCATATTAAAGTAGATTTATGGAGGAAGATATTCTATTAAGATGAATATGAGGATCGAAATTGTGAATCTTCCAAATGTCTCAGCCGTGATAAATTAAACAGCTTAAGATCCGCACATTGACTCAAGGATCCCCTGTAGGATATTTTCAAACTTAGGGACACAAGTTTGAAGCAAGTGTGAACATAAGAAAAATGTAGAAGAAGAAGAAGGTAGTTGTGGGAGAATAAATACCTATTGTAGGTATTGCTTAACTCTATCAATGTTGGGAGGTTTTTATACACCTAGTCAATGATGTTTTCGTCAGGAGTCTAGATGTCGGTTTCGGGAGGAATGAGGGGATCTCATTCCACGCTTTATTGTCGAATTGGGTGAAATAAGGCATTGAGAAATGAGTAAACATCCCATAAGACCAAATGTAACCCGATTAAGATATAGTGGAATCCTTTACTCCAGCTCAACATCGGATGTAGCTCGCCAAACCGCATGACCAAATCCTCGTGTTTGTGCATATATGCCGATTTTATTTTCATACCTTAATTTTGTAAAATTACACTGCTCTACGCATGATCCATGATATGGTGCACTATGTTACATAACATGGTCCATAACTTGTTGCACCAACTAGTAGAACATCTTCCTCAACAAGCTTATTTTCTCTTTCAATAACCAAGTCATAATTTTTAGCCTCATACAAGGATAGAAGTTGATTGATTACTAACATATATAAGTGTGTTCCAAGTCATAGTCCTTAATGTTTGGACTGTGATTCTATTCGACTTGCGGCAAGAGATGTCCAAAATCCCCATGGGGACTTAGTGTGCAGAGCAGCATTTGATATATTTAATAAAGTAAAAGTAATAATACAATCTTTACATGGCTTGATAACCCGTCATGTCCACAGGTTGTGCCTGATGCAAGAATGCTGTTAATCTAATTCAAGGTTTACAATTAGTATTACGGGTACTGTACTCTTACCCACGACCCTCTTGAAACTGATCACCTTACAAATGAATTCAAAAAATGAACCCCCACCTCCTACAACATCATGCGCCACAGGAATACCCAAAACCCGATGTCTCACGATAACCCACAACCTGGCGGAAGTTCATGGAACCCAGTATCCCGACATCGCACTCACATGTCTCAGATATCGAGATTCATCCTGATATTTAATCCATAAATACACAACATAACTTCATATTAACTGCATACAAATGAGAGTTATAGCACCTCACTCACACATATGGTACGAATACATGCATTAGAACCAAATGTTGTTCCAATATACAAAAATGTGATATGTATTACTTACTACCGCCTCATACATATACAAAAATACTCCAAGGCCACAACCCACCTCTTCTCAACTCGTCGCCCTAGGAACAAAAGTATCGGATAATCTACGCAAACCATTTCGACTTTAGACATTGTCCCTAGACCAAGCCCACACCATAAACACCATACATAGTGTTGATTTACAACCATGAAGACCATGGAGCTCTATTGGACGTAATCCAATGTATCGGGTCCACCACCCGTTCACCAAGAATGGTGAATGACAACAACCATGCACACCCGCCCGTTTTACGATGTCCCCGTGCATATGAGAAGCAATGCAAATGTGCCATTGCCTATTTATACCATGCTACATACATAATGAGTGCTATATGCACATATGCCTATTCATGCATATTAACCCATGCATCAATTGGACATTTATACCACGGAACACATAAATTCCAATTTAAATCATACTGACTCAAAGCAACATACTTAATACACACATACATTGACATCTACAAGTCATCGCTAATCAGGTAATGACATATTTTATCCTCTAGGTCTAATTGCATAATTCGTCCACAAAATACCTACAACCGCTTCATGCAATGACCTCAATCATACACGCCAACCATGCATTTCCCTGTTTCTCGCTGATAATTATATCAACATGCATATAATTACCAAATAACATACACTAATTCTACAGATTAGACCACGATATCATCATAATTCAAGCAATTTGCACTTGTTAAATCAAAATTTCAAACATATGTTGGCAATTAAATGCCATTCATACATACGGCGCATTCTAGACTCAAGGAGATTTCCATGTAGCTCCAAGCACTACAAATTTGATTCCTAAATAAAGGAGTTATATAAGTTGCAAGCCATGAAGAAACAGAGCACGTGAAGACCTACAAAGAGAGCAAAGGCCACTGTGTTTCCCTTCATTTCGATACAATATGAGATCAAATTGAATTAAACTATATATCGATGGATTCTAGACTCAAAGGGCTTTCCATATAGTCCAAGAACGTGCGACCTGAGTTCTGACGAAAGTTATGGCCGCCCAAAGTCGGAGGGCTTCATACGAATAAAGAACTCACGCAGCAGCTGTGAAAACCTATAATCAGGTGCCCGTGAGGCACCTTCGAGCTCCCAGACATGTAGTTTTCAACCCAAATTCTTCTCGAAATAAGCTTTCAACTCGGCGACTACAAACTCCGCCTAATCGAGACTCATAAATCAGACCATAAAACATGGCATAAAACCCGCCCAAACTAAGCCCAAAATCAACTCCCCAAACAACCCCAAAACTAGACATCATAGTGAAGAACCGTAAAAAATCAGTTTTTTTTTCTTCCTTCTTGGTGCTCAAGAGCACCATCCAAACAACCCTTCTTGTGGCTCAATAACTAAGACCAAAACGACCCTAGATGGAAAATAAACCTCGAAAGTAGGAAGGTTTCCTACCTTGTGAGCTAAGACGGCTTTCGAAGACCCGAAGCTCAAAACCCACGAATTCTCCCCAAACTTCTTCCACTTGAATCTCCAACGAAAACTCCTGGCTTTGGTGTCCACGCATTACCCTCGACGAGTACTCCGACTTTAAGTCTTGGCCCGACGCGAGACGACCACCCGAGCTCCGTAGATCTTAGTGAGAAGTCAGAGCTTCTCTCTTCACACCCTCTATTTTCCCTCTCCTACGTGAAAGACCAAGAAGAAAATGGGCTTTTTCCCATTTTGCCCTCCTTTTATTCCAATTAACTTAAGTCATATAGTACAACATCGTGCCATGTGTCTACTTCGGTCCCGGGTTTGTTTCTGTCCAGAAACGATTCATTTTATTTTCACTCAATTTATCAGAATGAATCCTACCAAGATATTTCAACTTCCAAGATTTTCATGTGCAATCTGGCTCCTCCAGTCATCAAGAAGTCACCACCTAGATAATCGTAAAATTCGACCGTCCAGAATTCACTTAAAATTCTCTGGTCACTAGATTTCGTGAGATGAATCCAATGACGCAGTCCGTTTCATCATCCGAGATCTAGAGAATTTTTTAGGCTTCCCTGAGTCATTCCACCAATTTTACTATTCTTGCCATTTTTCATAAAATTTTAAATTTTCTCAAGTTTTACATTCTCCCATCCTTAAAGGAATTTCATCCTGAAATTCACATAGACATGCACATCAAATCACAATGCATGTGCAACGGTCATTTAAGTACCAAATGACTAAATAATACGTTAATCAAACAATACTTTGTCCGTGAGCCAGAGTAGAAACATATCTTGTATATCCGATCGACGGTAAGCTCAACTGAGGTAATGGCGCAACACGCCCTCGGGTCCCCGGGTCCCAAACAAGAGCTCAGATTGACTCGACCCATGCCCGCTCTCTTCCTCGGGCTTGTCCTGGTGGAAACAACCGGTGTTTGAATATGTTTATTCTTCCCGTGATATTTCACAATCATTAAGCGAGAACGTATATCCAGACGTCGATTTACGTTGATTAGGATCGCTTCCTGATTAGTATCCAAAAAGTGCTATTTTGAGTCCTATTTAAGATAGGTTTTGAGTGCTTTTTGCATACTAACTGGGCGCGAATTCGCTTCACCACTCAGGCGGCCATTTAGTACTACTATGTTGTTTCAAGGTTGTTTCTGGTAGTCTTTGCGTTGGGAACTCTACCATCATTTCAGCTCGCTTCAGATTAAGCTGGCCGACGGCGCATGTTCATAAGAATTCTCGCGATTTCACTGGGCCGAAGCTGAAGAAAATGTCGGGCGGAATCAAGAAATGAGGCCGAATCAACAGAGGGACAGAGAGCATTCGCATGGCGTTGTTAAAATTTCAAGACGCTAAGGTCACTAAATAAAATTCTCGCGTAATCCCTCATAAATTTCCTCGCCAGGCATTTTTTCGCCGCGATAGCCAAAATTCGCTTATCATATAGTTCCGCTTATCATAGCAAATTAATCGCAAGTACAGCTAAAATTTGAATTTTCGCTATGCCTCACATTTTCGCTATGATAGCGAAATTCACTATGCATAGCGAAATTTGAAATTCACTATGCATAGCGAAATTTGTCCCCCTTTGATTTTGATCCAAACGACTTCGTTTTGTATAATTCCCATTTTGTCCCCATTGTAATCATATATTTTTGTATTTTTGTATTTACACTTTTAGATGGCTATATGTTTACCATGACAATTTGTAACCCTAACTTTCATTCAAGCTTTCATTCATGCAAATCTTTTGTTTCCAGTTCTGCATTCTTTCTTCCTCTTTCTTCTCTCATTTTTTTTCTGCTGCCAACACCCTTGAGGATGACAACTACAAGGGATGTTTGGCTGCTCTCAAAAGCCTGAAGAGGGGTCATAGGCTGGTTTAACGGTGGTTCAGTGGTTCTCGGGCAGAATGTGAAGAAAATTGCAGTTTGATAATCGTAAACTTTCCAAACTATGGTTTAATGCTATTTAATGTCTTTCTCAATAATACTGGTTACATAAGCTAGGTTCAGCAGACTCTTATGGATGACCGATATCTTTTTTAGATGCTACTACGAGCCATTGAAACAGAGGTTAAATGCTGTTTTCAAAACTGTCAACACAAATGCTCACATAATGTTTTCACTCATTAGAGTGTTTTAAGGGTTAGTTTAAAGCTAAACAAAGATCCTGTTTTGCCATGACTATATGTCATTTGCTCCTAATACGAGGAAATAACCCGAGGACACATTTATAACCCTATTTTATCGGGCTTGTTAAATTTGCCTTCAAGGTCACCATTTCATACTTTAGTTCAAGTTGTTTCACATTCTAGTGACCCTAACACCAAATACTCCTGTTAATGAATCCAAAAATCCAAAAGAAAGCTCCTACCATTTTGAACCATGATACAAATCATTTCAGTAGGATGAAAAACCCATCCCCGTGTTCGAATTCTAGACCGCCATACTACAAGAATAATTACTATAGGAGGAAAATAGAAACAAATTTGTTGATTCCGATCACCCTACCGCAGACAATCTACTCCAATTATCAGATAAATCCAATAAAATCAGTAATCTCTCCTCGTAGCATAGCACATAATCTGTTGTTCCTTTTAGATATCTCAAAATTTTCTTCATTGTCATCCAATGTTTCATCCTTAGATTAGATTGAAATATGCTTGCTAGCCCAACAATATAGCATATATCTACACGCAGGCACATCACGTATTACACGACTTTGATAACACCGAGTAAAGGTACTTTGAACGCTTGTTCTTTCCCTCTTCAACCGACTTTGGGACACATACATATCAAGATTTGATGGTCAAAATTTTCAACAGTCACTGCGGCGCCGGCTCACTGGTGGGCGACATAGCTCCTCTGTCTTGCGCGGCAGAGCACCTTTGTCGCGAGCGCATCCTACCTTGTCGTGCCAACTCTGTCATGACCCGGCTACGCCATGTCGAGACACGACCTCCACGTTAAGACCCAAACTCAATCGCGACCTAGAAATGCCGTCGCGACATGGAACCTCGCTTCGGCCCAAGTCGTCGCCGCGCGCCTGTAGCGCCACACCAGCACCTGGGCCTTATCGCGGTGCGGCGCAGTCATTGCACACTGGCCGCAATCCTAAAATTCTATGTCGAGGACAATTTTCCTACCCCCGCCAACTCTATCATGACATACTCTCCTCGTCGCTAACTCCGCTACGACATGTCACCTCTGGCCGCGACAAAAAAATCTTCCCGTACCGATCAACTATGTCGTAACAAACCTTCTGGCCTGGGCCGCACCCTTTGTCGGACATAAAGTAATATTCAGAGCGACATAAAAACGCCGCTTCAAGGCCAAACTCTATCGTGACACGGAAATAAGTTGTCGAGACAGGGAAACTCCTAGCCTTGATCAACTCTGTCACGACACAACATGCTGTGTCGCAACACAAGGCCCTTTAGTCTTGGCCACACTCTATTGCGACATAGAATAACCTGTCACGACATAACTCCATGAAAACTCGCTATGACACTACAAATCACACGCATACAAAATTCCTCGTTTTAACTAGTCTGTCAGAATCTCTAATTTCTCGGCTTGACTATCTCGATCGTGATATGGGAACCCGCGTAAATATCACAAGACAGAAATAAACATCACTGCGATACACCGGGGACTCCCCCGTCGCGTGCAGTGGCCACAGAGAAAAGCAACTCAGTCGCGACCAGGAACACCCCTGTCGTGACCAGGAAAACCCCTATCGCGACCTAACACCCGCCTGCAGCCCGAGAACCATGTCACGACAAGAGGACCATGTCACAACACTCCAGACGTAAAGCTCGCATGACAGAGAAAATCCTTTGTCGCTGAACACCCAAACCTCTAACGGGTAAGGAAATTTCTTTCTCTGCCCCTTTCGTGACTTCCACCTCCTCCCTCCCTTTTCTTTCTAAACACCCTAAATTCGATACACAATAATCTTTTTATTACAAAGGCAACATGAAACTTGGAAAACCCTTCTAAACTATATTAATCATACAAAATGAGTTTAATTACAACTCTTTTCTTCTTAAATAAATAGAAACTGGGTTTCACCCAAATTTAATAAAACTGATAAATATCCGTAATTTTTACAAAATACATGAATAAGCCTACACCGCCCTCTTCACAACTAAGATCTCGATGTGTTTCATCCCTGTACCTCCAAAGACTGCAACATTTTCCACCATGGTGAGAAATGAATAGTAGAGGAATTCTCCTACAAGGGCTACTCCCCACCTAAGTGCACATGCAATGACAAACACACACACATTCAAGTAAAAATATGCACATTCCTACTTGAATGTATGCCATGCCCCATGTCTCGAGTCCTCGCCAACTCTCTCACACATGCATTTGCCATGCTTGAAAAATTGTTTTCAAAACAAAATATTTTTGTTTTTGAAAACTCATTAGACAATCTTCGATATCAAAATTTATTGGACAACCTTCCGATATAATTTATTAGACATACTCTGATAAAATTTGTTGGACAACCATTTGATATAATTTAGTGGACATTCTCTGATAAAATTTGTCGATGACTTCTCCAATACAATTCGTTTATCACATACCCAAATAAGATTTTGTCTTAAACCATGTCACGCACTCACACCCGCTTCACGCTGATGTCCCCGCATACGAAACGAAAATACCATTTCGCATCAATTACGTTACATGCGGCCAGATGAGTACATGCAACATTAATAAATCATTATAATTATATTTCTACATATAATTCACATCCATCAAGTATCTCACGCTAATACATCATATAAGCATATATTAACATGATTTTCATTAATAACCTAATATGTTATCTTATTTTAGCAATAACATACAAAAATAGCACACATAAATTCAATAATGTTCCAAGATTCAACTCGATCAACTAGTTACCCAAAAATTTAGGACTGAACTACATGGCCACTCATAGCCCCAAAGAGCTCCATGCCATTAAATGGCTCTTAGATAAAAAATAACCAAAGTAGGAGAAAAACCCCTACCCTCTCGGAGTTCATTAAAACCCCAGATTCTTTCAGGTGTTTACAACTTCCTCGCCATGTAGGATGAACTTTGTCTCGCTTTCACGAAACCGACGGCCCAATTCAGAATTCAGAAAAGCACAGCTCACTCCCCATTTCCTTCCTCTTTCTTTTATTTTCTTTCTTTTTCTTTCCCTCCTTTTTTCTTCTTTCCCACTGAATTTGATCCACTTGATTCAAGTGGGAAATTTCCTCCCACCTTCTCCTTGCCACATGTCCCTTCCTCATTTGCTTTCTTTCTTTATCTTATCCAAAGACTTGGATTTCCTTTCTCTAAGTAAGACGACATTATCGTTTCCACAAGTCAATCTCAGACTTCCCTTTACTTATCTTCCACATAACACATGTCCTAATGTGAGCCATGGATCTTCCTTTACTATTCATGTTCCATATGTCACATGGACACATGCATTATGGTAATTGTCACACCACATGGCTCTCGCATGCCATGTGCACCCTCATACACGCCATGTGGCCCACATGGTCATGCTATGTGGCGCCACTTCTTGTGTCACCCGACACCCGATACCTTGAAAAACACGAAATTTCGATTGTCTTGAATTGACTATAACTAGTCGAAGAGATGATTTCAAATTCTAACACTGCCTTGAAATTTGACTGAGTAACTAGACTTTGCGAGATGATTTCAATGGTGAAGTCTGTTTCGTAATCCGAGATCTAGAAAAATTCAAGGTTTTCAACCTGTACTATTGCGGCAATTACCATTTTGCTATTTTTCATAAAAATTGAATTTTTCCCGGATTTTACAATTGAACCCTTTTTTATTTCAATTTGATGGAAACCCATTAGTTATTATTACTATTATCATACATATTATTACCATATCTTTAGTTCAAGCTCATTAATTATCTTAGCCCACCTCCATTTAGCCTACCACTTAGGTTTAAGTCCATTAGTCACCCCAACTCATCTACCTAAGGTTTGATCCATCTATCTTAGGTTCAGTCCCATTAATTACCTAACCCATTTACCTTAGGTCTAATTCATTAGGTCCAATCCATCCACCCCTTAGGTCAAACTCATCTACCTTAGGTCTAGCCCATCCTTAGGATTCATTGCCATGTCACCGCCACCTCATTTAGGGCACTACCACATCACTTAAGGCACACACCTTCAAAAATGAAATCTCAAAATGCAAGGAATTGGAACTCATATCCTTATGTTGTGTAAGTAAACAATTTAAATCACTAGTCAGTCTACTCATTTTTGTTTCAAACTTTTGCCAGTTTTAAGTTATATTTCTAACATCTTCAATTTTCATCAAATTTAACTTTCTTTAATACTAACTTTCAAACAAATATTATTATTATTATTATTTTAATTTTCACCCTATTACTTTTGTTATCTAAATAAATAAAAAAAATCATTTTCTATAATTTCAAAATTAAAAAATATAAAATTTATGATCTTTATGTTTAAAAAACTCTTTAAAATTCAAAATTCACTTTCTTTAGATTTTACAAATCAAATATTCTTTTCTAAATATCCAAACTTCAAACCTCTTCTCTTCCAAAGTGACATTTTTATTTTTATTTATTTTTCGAATTCCCTAATTAAATTTTAAAATTTTCAAATTTCCATTTTTTTTTTACCTAATTGTCAAAACTCCAAATGCACAATCAATTCTATAATTCCAATAAAATGAAACTTTGTAGATCGACATAAATAAATAAACTATTTTATGAGCCCAACATCTCATACATGTTTTCAATAAATAATTTAACACTTAGTTTATAATCCAATTTCAAATCTAGACTTTAAATATTTTTTATTTGCTATTGACTAGCATGATTATCTATTGATATCGCTTTCAAATCTACCAAGGTACACACTCTCGCCATTCTTTTTTATTTATTTATTTATTATTTATTCATGTTTGATGTGCTCTTGTAATATTAAATTGGGAAAAGATGAAAAACTCAGTGGATGTACCGATATCTCCTTTACACTTGAAACTTTTCCGTCAAAGATCCTAGCTACTCCTCGTGTACCCAAATTAGCTCTGTCATGACTTAAATTGTTTAAGTGGTCAAACTTGTTAAAATGACCTTTAAGTGTTGACATGCGTCCACGTCGCATGTGGAACCCACTCCTTTCTCTTCCTTATCCCTCTCCCTCCTCTCTCCCCCGCCTCGCCTCTCGCTCTCATTTCCTTCTCTCCTCCTCTCTCCTTCCCTCTCTCCCTCTCTCTATTCTCCGCCCCCCTTTCTCCCTCACCGTCGGGACTCCCCACACCCACCCAAAGACCCGCCAATCCCAACACTTCCGCAACCACTTTATTTTATTTTATTTTTTAACTCTTATTTCTTATAAGAATTTTATTTCCTGAAGCTCAAAATTCACAAACAAAATTCAAAATATATATTTTAAAATATAAATAAATTATTCTGCTATTTTAAATCTAATAAATAAAAATTAAAATTTTTACCTTAATTTTTAAAAATATACAATTAATAAAATTCAAATTTTTTAAATTTAAATAAATTATTTGGTTATTTTAATTTTTAATCAAATTATTTTCAAAATTCATTTTAATTGATTTGTTTGAAATAATAAAATTTGAATTTTTATTTATTTAGTACATTTTAAAAATTTAAATAAAAATTTTTCAATTTTCTTTAGTAGATTTAAAATAATGAGTGATTTATTTGTATTTTAAAAAATAAAATTTTTATTTTCATTTTGGTGATTTTAAAAAACTAAAATAAAATTCTAATAAAAAAAATTAAGAGTTAAAAAAGGAAAATAAAAAAAATTGTTGGCGAATGCTGAGTTGGGTGTGTAAAACCTGTGAAAATTTTAAATTTAAATTTTTCAAAAAAAAGAAAAGAACAAACTGCACTTCACTTAATAGTTCACAGCAAGTTGAGGATTTTTCTAGATCCTCATGACAAAACCCACGCAGATTAGAATCGTCTTCCCGTGAATCTAGCTTCACAACACCTGGCATTCAGATGCTGGGAATTTCACATTCTTGGTGCACCAGCCAGCCAAAGTATTGGCCATTACGAAGACAAATAACCATGTGTCACATCGCAACGCAAGGGCCTATAATGGACACATAAAAGCCACAGTACATGGCATGCTATGTCATCACATGGCCCTTTAAATCCTATAAATAGGGTTCCAATTCAGCCTTGTGGGAGAGCTCACTCGCTGCCAGGAGGTATGAGAAGGAGAGAAAGGAAAAGAGAAAGGAGGAGAGGAAAAGAGGGGAGAAAAAGGAAAGGAGAAAGTGAGCAGAAAAGAAAAAGAAAAGGAAAGCAGAAGAAAAGAGTAAGATGAAAGGTGAGGAAGAGAGGAAAAGAAAGAGGAAAAGGAAGAAGTCACAAGGTTAAATGAAGGCATCTTTATGGCAAAGAACCCAGACCGTACAAGAGGTGCTCTCCCATTCCTCGTTATTTTACTCATTAAAATAATGTGAATTTGCTTTAATGTTTCATTTCATTTCTGCAGCTAATTTAATGTGTGTAGTTCGTTGTTGTCATGTGATGGCCAAAGACCGGCTCACGGGGTTTCGTGACTTTCCGAGGTCAACACCGTGTTCGGGATGGCAAAACTCAAGATAACGGCAGAACTGCGGCACAAATTTCCGCACTCTGTGAATCGTCGCAAGAAGGATCATTGAGATCTTTCTAGGTCCTAATCTACCGCTGCCTTTACTCTACTGTGCTCGTCGAGTTTAATTTAATAAATAAAGTGCCTACCAAAATGTAGGTCAATATCAATGGTCAGCGGATGTTGAGGAATGGTTTGTTTTATTTCCTAACTTCGCTTTCGTAATCGTTTGTAAATCAAATGCTCGACTGGCAAGGCGGCATGAGCAGAACGCGTGGTCGATGTTTTATTTACAAATCGGACTTTCCGGATCATTAAGTCCAAGATTATTCCGAGGCTACATACGACAGGCCGAACACTTAATAATATATCGGGGATAAATTCAATGACATACCGAAATGTGAAATTATGTGATATATGATAAAGATAAAAATAATTATATATCAATTTATGATCACACTATGTCTCAAATTGGGAATATGAACATGTTAATACGTCTAAGTAATGGTCGAATCATGTTAATACATGCTTGAAACGGATGGCCGATACGAATTAACCGAATGATAGAAAAGATGCAGTATGCTATGATGCACCGATTCAAATGTATGAAGACACACGACCGCATGTGGCGTCGATGTCAACTAAATATATGGAATGTTAAAAAGAGACATGAGTGCTCATACACACACATAATGCATGCGTGAATGCCCACGTAGGTGTCTTTATACATGGGTCATGGGTCTATGTAGGGCACAAATTTCATTGCATTATGTGCTGAACAACAGACATACGGTGTGTACATGGTGATCGGGTTTCAGTACCACGTCAGCGCAGAGTCGCAGGGGTCGGAATGACTGTCCAATCGAGTTCCACAAGCAGTTAAATGAAATGGAAATGAAATGTGTCACAAGAAGGGTAGGGATAGATACCTCGTGAAAAGTCTGAAAACCCGGTTAGACAAACAGATCCATCTGGAGTTCGAAAAATGTCTGAGGGTAAGAGGGACTCGCGGCAGGAGACTCTCGAAAAGTTCATATCAAAAGACAATAAACGTTAAATAACATCACATGCGACCACGTATGAGACTGAGCCCGGATCCACTGGGTATTGATTTCATTAGCACTCGCATCGCGGTGGCCTGAGGTTAATCTAGACATAAAGCATGTAGAGGTCGCTCTACATGCATGTAGTTTTTTTCATGATAGACAACATGTGTGCTCTGGACAGCTTGTCGGCTTGATTGTTAAACGATCATTCAGATGCGCATCAGGTGGGGAGTAGCTATCAGAGGATTTATTCCTACTAGCGTACTACCCTGGTCAGACCTCCCTTTCTGTGTTGTGGATGTGTACGTGCATTTACTTCTTAGAGGCTATGATTATGAAGGGCTTTTGGATTGTGGCCTTGATTTTATGTTTGTGTATATTGTAATAAACCTTGTTTTAATATATGCCAGATAAGTACTACGTAATAACTCTCGATCTATAAGAATGTACTGGGCTTTGTAACTCCATGGACAAGTATGGATGATTTATCTCTATCAATATTTTACTTCTATGTATGAGTCTCATGGGATATGAGACACAGTCACAGTCACTATGGATCAACTTGACCTCAAGCCTCAGGCCATGCAGTACTGAATTTTTGGTCGTGAGCTCTATCGATGAGGGGCTAGGGGTGTAGAATTGTTGAGGGGGAGAAAAAAGGGAAGAGAGAGGAGAGAGGAGAGAGAAGAGAAGAGAGAGTTAGATCGAGACAGAGAGAAGATACGAGGGAAGATAAAGGAGAGGAAGAGAAGTAGAAGAGATAAGAGGGAAGAGGAGAATGGGTCCCAAGTGCGAAAGTGTGGATGCCACAACAATGCTAACTATCATATTAACACCGTCAATTACTTTAATCGTTTACTACTGCACTCGCCACTTTAACGGAGTAAACCGTAGGGCCTGCATCAAAAAAGTCTGGTGTGCGTATATAGATAACAACACTAAAGGGTTTTTTTTACATATTTTCACTTATTAAAATTGTTTATTCAGGGTATCTATCATCCATTAGTCAATCGTCAATTATTTTAACTCGATTATCGTGCCACCCAACTCTTTAGGCTCTTTATGTACGCCACGGGGCTTTCACTGTATCTTCCCAATAAGTAACCCTACCCTCAAACCAAAACTCAGTTTTCACAAACTTGCTTTTCCTATTAAGAGTTACATTTAGGGTTTTCTTTCTTATTTTGTTTTCCCTTTTAAAAATAAAAATAAAAATGGTGACTCATAATGGTTTTCAAAATATGTTCCAGTCTCACTTTAGCGTGGAAACATATCATAACCAAAATGCAAGAAACATAATTATTCATTAAACATATTTTTGTTTATTTAAAATACCAAATATATTTATTTAAAGTGATATTGGTCATACATGTAATGTTTTTATTTCATATTTATAACATTTTTTAGTTTTATATTTTTATATTATGAATAACGTGGAAGTAGAGGTAAAGATTGCTACATTGATAAGATAAATTAAGAAACATTAATTCAATACATCTCCATCATCCCTTATTTTTTTGTCTGGTGAAAAATTTAATAATCATGTAGCTATGTAAAATTGTTTTCATCTATGAGTACAATTTAATAACTAAAAGTATCACAAATCGTGAACATCCAAAATCACGCAAACACGATCATTCATCAACTGGAATACCCTGTAGTATCGTGGTCACTGACACCACATCATCAACCACCACGGATCCACGACTCAAGGCATTGCATAAAGGTCCCCTTTGCTCGGGAGGCTCAAGGAGTCGAAACTCACCAACTTCTAAGTCCCGGTTTCCCTTAGAAGAAAGAGAGCTAGCCTAGGTGAAGAAACCCAACAAAACTGTAGCCGGTAAGTAATAGCGCAAAGTCGCAACGATGTAGCGGCGATGTCGCAACATCAGGCACTCTTCCTGTCCAGTGTCGCAACGATGTTGCGACATCGGCTACTCAATGTCGCAACATCAGTTGAGACCAACTGATGGTCTTCCATCTACTTCTCTTTTGGTCCCTTTACATTGGCATGGGGCCCTACCCAAAGCCCAACCTGAATGATGTACAATAGCTTGGCCCCTCTGAGGCCCAATATATTACATAAAACACGTAAGACTATATTGAAAACAATCTATAGGAGATTGATTACAACTCTTTTACATAAAAGCACTAGCCAAAGCTAGTATGCTCTAAAAGTTTTACAATAATTCTAAAGCCACAACCCATTTTCTTCACTGTACTCGAACACACCCACCAATCACAGATGTCATGCACCGAACGTTTTCCATATATGAACAACCCAAGTAGAAAAACTTTCTACAAAGGCTACTCCGCACCTATGTGCACATGCAATGTTCACACATTCACAACAATTATTCCATATAGAATACACACTTCTATCATGGAATACCATATGCTATGTCATGAAATGAGATGTGACTCAATCATGTACCATGCTCCGAGTCATTCCCGACTCACTACTCAATGTGATGCCAA
Source organism: Tetrastigma voinierianum (assembly GCA_016808115.1). Taxonomy (NCBI): domain Eukaryota; kingdom Viridiplantae; phylum Streptophyta; class Magnoliopsida; order Vitales; family Vitaceae; genus Tetrastigma; species Tetrastigma voinierianum. The sequence goes on along the minus strand of JAEQBH010007236.1, from coordinate 34,510 downwards.
TGAGTAATAAACCCCAAGTCAATCACCAACTCCTACCATACACCACTATGTCCATGCGTGATAAATCTGTCATAAATGAATCGAATCCAATGATCATTTTGAAAATAGAAGTTATTTGTTCTTTAAACCAAAACTTTTGGATATCATATTCGAATGACCATTTCTTTTACAAAACCATGTGTCTTGTGGGTAGCGACTTTCTTTGTGTCTCACCGTAGGGCTTCGCACGCCTTCCTACACTTTCACGGGCTTTCACATTGGAACTGTATCAACTACATATATCGGGTCTTTCACCCGAGGGGGTATCTATCCATGCTTGTTATTACCCGACACATATTTTCATTTCTATGTATGCAACCGTGCGACTTTGTTAGATGTCGTCTAACGGCACCGAGTCCACCAATCAATCACCAAATATAGTGTTGATTCATATCATGCACTCACACCCATGTCATGTGATGTCCCCGTGCATAACGCAATGCGATGTGCTACTACATATCTATGTCATGCCACACATGTAATGAATGCCATATGGACAACTTTAAACCACACACCACTCATGTGTCATGGATAATTATATTAAATGCTTATAATTTCCAAGAAATGTATATCATGTTAATATATATATTTATGCAATACATCAACATGTTATTCAAAATCAAGAAAAGACTCTCGACTGAGGCCAAGGTAACATATACTATGTCCAGCGTACTGAATCCACAAATGGCCTCCCGAGATACGCCACAAAATGCACTACCACAATAGCCATCCATGGGCCACAAACTAGCCACCAAGCACCAAAATGATAGGCCATAAACAACCCTGCAAAGAAAAACACAAAACATGCCAATTATGTCCCACGTCGCTGAACAACCTAAGTTGTAGAAGTTCAAAATGGACCATAACTCGGGCTGTAGAGGTCCAATTTAGTGATTCAAAGTCTAACATCAAGGTCTAGCAGATGCACCATACTTCTATGAAGAACGTTAGTCCAAATTCTCCGTTTCCCAACTCCAAAACTACCCCAAAATTCGAGAAAATATAGTCAAAACAGTGGTAGCCCTTATCACAAGCCACCGCCCAAATTGGCCCCTTAGTGCAAACATACCAAATAGCCCCAGTGGTTAAACAACTAAAAGATAATAATCCCTATCTCTTAAAGTGTAGCTCTTGTTAAGTAGCATCTAACTTTACTTTGGCCCGACAAGTTTCGACCTTGAACACCATGAGATCTAGGGAAGCTCGGCCAACTCTCCTTCTTTCTTTTCCTTCCCCCTTTCTCCCTTCTTTCTCCTTTCTTTCTCCACCGCCAATACCAAATTCTGGATCTTTTCCTTCTTTCTCACTAACTCCTTCCTTCCCTTATCCCGGCCTCCACACAAGATATCTCCAAAGCATTTCCACCCACCTCCCCTATTCTCCTCTACCCACAGATTAGTCATCTCTCATCATGCCAACTGTCACCATGCTAATGTCAGGTGTCACATGGCATGTGTCAACTAACCCTCCCTCACACATTTCGAAAAACGAAAAACCCGTCTCTTAGAAATCATTTAATTTTCTTGAAAGAACTGTGCTTCTCACGGCATTTAACCTTATAGCGGTCCGTTTCATCATCTTAAAGTTTGATTTTTTTTGGTTTTACACAAATAGTAACATTGTTTTTTCATAAAAGTAGCAATACTAATAATTTAAAAATAAAAAAAAATACTATGATACACTAATCATTGTCAGTTTGTGGTCATTATTACCACTTTAAAGCAATCAAGTTAATGTTTAATAAGACTTAGCCGTGACACCGCATTGCCATGATACGTTTCCCACTAAAAAGGCGAGACTTTTTTTTTTTTTTTTAATTTTTGAAAAACCATTTTGAAAACGGTTTTGAAGTCACCACTTATTTTACTTTTTTTAATGGAAATCAAAATAAGAAAGAAAACACTAAATGATTCCTAATAGAGTGTTGTTTAGAAAACCAATCTAGATTTGGGGTTGTTACCTATTAAAGAAGCAGAAAAGTCAGAGCACATCTCTAAGCTCAAAATCGGTTTCTAAATTGACTAATCGGGACAATAGATAATGTAGAATAAAACAATTTTAATAATACAATAGCACATCAAAATATGAATGAATGGTAAATAAATAAATAAAGAATAGGAACGAGCGTTGCACTCGACTTATCTGAAAAAGTCACTAAGGCCAGGGAACCACAGCAGTAACAAATACAAAATATTTAAAGTCAAAATCTGAATATGTGTTAAAACTAAGTGTTAAATTATCGGTCAAAATACATATGGATGTTGGGCTCACCGCGCTTCTTCCGCTTATTTAGCGCATGTGAGTCAACTCCACAAAGTTCCATTTTTTTAAAATTGATCACGATTCGATATTTGAAAATTGTGTTAAAAAAATAAAGAAATTTGAAATGAAAATTTAATTAGAACTCAAAAAAATCTTGTGAAAGAAGAGGTTTGAAGTTTGATATTTGGAAAATATTTTATTTGTAAAATTTGAAAAGAAAGTGAATTTTGAATTTGAAGAATATTTTTTTAAACAAAAAGATCATAATTTTATATAGATATTAAATTAAATAAAGTGATTTTTGAAAAATTTGAAATTATAGAAAATGATTTTTTTTTAAATTAAGGACGATTTTTAAAATTTTAATTTAGTAATTAAGTAAAAAAATATATTTTTTAAATATTTGAAGAGAAAATGATTTTTATTTATTTAGATGACAAAAGTAATAGGGTGAAAGTTAAAATAATAATAAAATAATATTTGTTTGAAAGTTACTATTAAACAAAGTTAAAATTATAGGAAATGGAGGATGTTAAAAATATTATTTAAAACTAGCAAGAGTTTGAAACATAAATGGATGTTGACTAGTGGTTTAAGGTGTTTTCTTATAATATAAGGACATAGTTTAATTCCTTATGTTGCATTTAATATTTTATTTTTTTGAAGGTGTGTGCCTTAAGTGGTAGATGAGTTGATAATTGACGACTTGTAATTATTGGACTCAACCTAATGTATCAATGGATTTAATTTATAGACCTAAGATAAATGGGTTGGGCTTAAAGTAGGTAAGACTGAAATATATGGGTTGAATAAAATGAATAAATTATAAAAACAGGAAACTAATAAGGCTTAAAATAAAATATATGGAAAATCAGGAAGGCTAAAAATAATGTTAAATCCAAATAGGAAGATTATAAAATAATTGAATATGAATAAAAGTCAACAACATAATTTTAAAAATAAAATAAAATCAATAGAAAACCAGCAGTAGCAAAACAAGAAACTAATAAGACTTTAAAATACGTTATATGCAAACATGAAGGATTATTATAGAATAACTAACATGTAATGATAAATAAATAATGAATGAATAAAATGTCAGGAGAATGATTATAAGGGAATTGTTATTAAAAAGAAATAATATAACTAATAAAACACTGATGAATAAATAATGAATGAATAAAAAGTCAAGAGAATGATTATAAGGGAATTGTTTTTAAAAAAATAGGGTTAATATAACTGTAATAAATTACGTGCAAATAGGAAACTAAAAACAAATATATATGATGAGTATTATTATAAAAATCAAGAATGATTATAAGGGAATTGTTATTTAAAAAATAGGGTTAATATGTAGTTCTAACTGTAATAAATAAAAATGTTAATAAACGCATAACCTAAACACAAAACCTAAAGCTGGTAATGAAGAAACACTGATGAAAATCAGCAACTCAGGTACGAATTTAGGAATTGTAACATAAAAATATCAAGGATTCATAAATCAAACTGCACATTAGCGGATTCAAGATTATAACACCTAAGTTCTGATGTAGTAAAAACTCAAACTGAAGAGATGTCAAAATCTTAAAAACCATAATTTACCGAATCCTCTTGGTCTTCTATTTTGTCTCGATCGCCCATCAATCTTTTTTTTTTTTTTTCCTATTTTGCCTCGACTTCCTTTTTCCTAACTCATCGTGGTTCTTCAAGCCGAAAAGCCTAATCTTCAGTCATCCTCCCCTTTCTGATTGTGCTCCTTTGTCCTCTCTATTTGGGGTCTATTAAAGAAAATAAAAAGATAAAATTGAACTTAACTCCAAATTTGGGGTCTATAAATATGCCCCTTTTCGATAGAGTTTAATATGTAGTGGAGCAAGCACAACGAACGCGTGAAAAGGTCGGGCTGGCGCGAACTCTATCAAGCACAAAGGAGATCCCTGCGCGTCCTTCACGATGAACGTGATCCCACCGAAACGATGTGTAAACCTAAGAGGCTCTAAAAACTCTAAAAGTAAACAACAAGAAAAAAGAAAAAGTCTAAGAAGCCACTAAAGTAACGAAACAAGTCCAAACCTCCCATAAATAGCCTCCCACTGTGGTAAGAGAATCGGTGTCAAAGTCAAGTGATAGCCTGGATAACCACCGTGCAAGGTATTCAGTACTTCTGTTTTATTCCGGATGTTCACCACAGTGTCTAAACTCCGATCCCAAGTCATCAAGGTATCTTCCGAGTTACTCTCATGTAGCTCAAAAGGGATATATGTTATTGTCCTAGCCTCGCAACTACCCGGTTTCTTTGTCGAGGTCACCTTTCTTGAGAATACTCCTTTTTCTCAAGACACAATCCAAACAAGGAAGGGGGAGGATGATGATTTGCTCGTTTATACTCTTATCTCGCTTTAGCCTCGCCTCGTCCCTCGCCTCGTAAAATCCTCTAATCACCTCAGTTCATACATCGACCCCAACACTTCATTCTCGAGCCTCCACTAGTCAGCTTCCGACATCGGGATTCAGCTTCCGCGACGATCTCCCTATTGCTCTCCGTAAAGGTAAACGTCAGTGTGTTCATCAAATTTCCTCCTTTTGCTCTTATGATCATTTTTCATCACAGTCTTGTTCTTTTATTGCATCCTTGGACTCTATTTCATTGCCTAAAATGGTTTATAGCTTCCACGCTCACCCCGTCGGGCGTGAAGGTTGTGGATAGAGGAGATGGATGTCTCTGACCGACAATGGTACTGGGATTTGGTTACTTACTCCTGGAAGAGTTTAATGTTGACGTTGGGTGTTCATAATGAAGGTTAATCCCGATGGATCCATTACTCGATTGAAAGCCCGTCTTGTAGCTAAAGGGTATGCCCATACCTATGGCGTGGAATATTCTGACACTTTTCCTCGACGCAAGATGACATCCATAGGCTTTTATTTCTCCGTCGCCACTTATCATCGGGATCTCCACCAAACTTGATATTGGGCACGTATTTCTTCATGTCGACCTTCAAGAGGAGGTAAGGTGGAGCAACCTCTAGGGTTTGTTGCTCAGGGGGAGAAAGGGAGGGTTTGTCGTCTTCGAAAGTCTTTGCATGGTTTGAAACAGAGTCCACATGCGTGGTTTGGTAAATTCAGCCAAGCCGTTGAGGAATTTGGCATGCAGAAGAGTAAATCGACCACTGTGTCTTCTATAGGAACTCCAGTTCATGTATCATTCTGTTGGAAGTGTATGTGGATGATATTATTATCATCAAAGGGAAATGACTCTGAGCTGTATCTCATCTCTTAAGTCCTTTCTTCGTAGTCAATTTCATACAAAATCTTGGTGATGCTACGACATTGCATCAAGTTATGCGATAAATACTGAATCTTCTATCTCAAAGGGGAAATATGTGCTTAATCTATCAGTTCAAACTCGAAGTTAGAGGTAAACCATGCAGCTCTTCTATGGTATCAAGCGCATAATCTTACCAGGAGGCGCTAAACATTTACGATCCCGAGTAGACATAAAGACCAATGGTCTAAATTACCCACACACTCATCCCGAGCATTGCCAGATTGTCGGGCCAACTATAGTTATTCGAGGCGCATACGCACTGAGGCTAGAAGGCCTCTAGGGCCTCGAGGCAAGGCGCACTCGAGGTGCTGCATTTTTAAGTGAAGCGCACTCATATGCCAAATATAGGTCGATGATTTTTATGATGGTTGTTTCTATTTTTACATGATTTTCAATTTCTCGCTATTTTAGTTGATTACTTCTATAGGCAATATGTTGTAGGAAGTTGAGAGCTGCTAGGTTTTTTTTTTGAGTTGAAACATAAAGTGTAAATGGAGTCGAGGGTCAAATCGAAAAATCATGCATCCGGGGGCCAAAAAGATGTCGCTTAGCCTTTCGGGTCCAAAACGACGCCGTTGGGAGCACCGCAGGCTTTTTTTAAACTCATGGTAACTTAAAACAAACGATGTTTGGGATAAGTTAAATAACTTATCCAAAATAATGTTTTCGTCACTTTAAAAGAAATATATATATATATATGTAGTTATATATATATATATATATATATATATATATATATATATATATATATATATATATATATATATATATATAAAGACTAGAAAACAATGTCATGGTCTCTATATGCAAAAAACCCCGAGGCACGAGATGTAAGGCGAGGCGTCGTTGGAGTGGTGGTGTCACACAGCGGGCTAGCGCGCTTGATAACTATGCGCCAACACATGTCTTCTCCAACACTGATCATCAAGGCCAGGTCATATTCTATGTTACTTGAAAGGAGCCCCCAAGACGGGTATTTTATATAATAACGCGGCATAATATAATCGAAAGCTAACGCAAATCAAGCAGGATCTATGAGGATAGATGTCCACTTCGTGGTACTGCATTTGTCGAGGGAATCAGCTTCCGCCTGAAGAGTAAGAAATAGATCAAGCAGTCTTAATCTAATGTAATCCGACATGTGAGCGACATACACCGCGGTGTAAGATCATATGGATTCACCAACTCTCGATGGAAGCCTGTGATCAGACACCATCCCAAGAAAACTCCTGCACGACAAACCAGTCGCCCTTCATATTACTCTAACTGCATGCTCCATGAACGGTCCAAGTATACTGAGATTAGACACATTTGGTTCGTGAGAAAATACAACTCAACTTTATTTCCACAGGATATGTGAAGACAAAAGAACATCTTCACAAAGCGCCTCTAAGTAGGGACCAGTTATTTATGTAACAAGTCGGGCAATGACACATCTACGCCCAACTGGTAGGTGGCAAGAGAGTATTATACTTTACTTTACTTTACATATAGAGTTTTAATCTATTAGGAAAGTTAGATTGCCTTTTGTATATATACATTCACAATGGATTAATGAAGCTGCATAAGGTAAATTTTTTACTCCACCCTTCATTCTTTGCTTTCTATAGGGGTAAAACCATGCGTTTCTATATGATTCTAGGTGTATACCTTATTAGAGAAATAAATATTTAAGGATCCCTTAGATATAGAAGCATTGGTTGAGAAGCTAAATTACTTTGATAAATACTCAGTCCCACATTGCCTATTTAGTTAAGTATCGTGGTTAAGCATAATGCCTTTCTTCTCCAATAGTTGATCATAGGGCAGCTGTAGAACATATTCTATGTTACTTGAAAGGAGCCTCGGGACGTGGTATTTTATACAATAATCATGGGCATAATAGACTTGAGTGTTTCACGAATGCTGATTAGGTAGGATCTAAGGAGGACAAGAGGCCCACTTCAGGGTACTGTGTGTTTGTTAGAGGGAATCTAGTCTCATGGATGAGTAACAAAACAAAGTGTTGTCTCCCGATCTACAGTCTAAATGATAGAGCTACTGCAGACAATCGTATGGTAGATCATGCGACTTCACTAACTCTCGATGGAAGCCAACACTAAGACACCAAATTCAAGAAAACTATATGGTGATAAATCCAAAGATCGCCTTCATATTGCTCCAATCCAAGATTCCATAAAAACGAACGAAACATACCGGGCATGGGATCACATTCTCGCTCGGGTAAAATAAAACTCGACTTTATTTCTAGATATGTGCTGACCTATAACACCTTTGCACATTTTTACAGCTCTAAGTGGGGGACCAAGTTAAGTTATCTATGTAATAAGTCGGGTAATGACACATTTACGCCCAACTGGTGGGAGTGTTATGAAATTTTCTCTCATATCTACTTTGGCATATGCGTAGTTGTAACCTATTAGGAATCTTGCCATATAGATTTGTAATCTATTAGGAAGGTTATATCAGCTTTTGTATATATATTCACAATGAATCAATGCAAAACAGAAGGAATTCTTTGCTCAAATTCCTCTCTTTGATTCTTTGTACAATGGTAAAGTACTTACCCTCATTAATCACTGTGAGTTTGTTAAGGACCTAATGGAATATTGAGCTCACAGGTATTCCTGCAAAGTGGAATATTTCTCGCACAAGTCAGATGTAGAGCCTTATCGTACTAAGAAACAAGATCGGTCCCTCATGCACTCTCTGACTAGTAAAAAGACATATGGAGGTCCCACACAACATACACTACTACCATTTAGTCCTAATGTTCAAGTTCAACAAGCTCAACAGAAAGATAGTAGCAACAGTTTCTAGCCGCACTTCCTTTGAGTATGACTGATCGTGGGTACCTGGTCTAGCCCCGAGATCTCGTCTCCAAGAAACATTCACAGAAACTCGCACAGCACTCCCCATCTACTCCTCCTTCTACCTGCATGAACAAAGGCCCTGTTGAGCAGGGAAGAGTGGTGAGTCAGAAAAGCAACAATACAAATATAGTGGTCCAAACGGTAACTCTAGAGGGACAAGCTCTAGAAGAGTTGTTTGTTATTACTGCCATAAGCCCAGCCATGTGAAACGAGACTATAAGAAGCGATGTGAGTCGTGTAATTGTGTAGATTTACCGTCATGAAGTCACCAATGAGGCACCTGATTAGTCAACTGGGCCACAAGCAGTAAGAATTAGCTAGGTTCCACTTGTATCATGAATCATTGAAGTTTCCATCTACTCCAATTACTACTATTGCTGAGTCATGTAACCCGAATAAATGTCTTGTCTATTCTCCGTCCTCCAAATGGGTCATTGATTCCGGAGCCACAGATCACATGACAGGTAATTCTAGCTAATTCTCTACCTTTCAATCACAACCTTCCACTTCATCGGCCACTGCGTATGGGTCACAAATATGTGTTCTGTGTCAAGCACAATTTTTCCCATCCCATCTCTCTCCCTTTGTCATTCGCCTGAAATATTTAATTTCTTTTAATTTGGATGTTGTAATCGTAGGAGACAAATCAACATAATCCTCTAAGTTACAAACGTTATATATATCTCATTCTTCCCTGATTTTTGTCTCTTTCAGGATCTTATGACGAAGCAGATTATTAGTAGAGGACATGAGTCTAGGGGTCTCTACATTCTTGATCTTGTGGTACCGAGATTCCATCGTCACAGGAGGTTACGCACCCATTTGAGACGTATCACGACGGGGCATCCATTTCTTCCCTTTGTTAAAAAGTCATCCATACTAAGTTTGTCACAGCCAGATCAGAGTCTTACACTCATGGCACCATCATCTTCCTTCATCCTAGAATTAATAAACGAGTTAATGCTCCATTTGAATTACTCCATTTGGGAGCAGGAATCCGTGTCCACCGTGGTCCCAATCCGGGTTTCATACTGTCACTTTTAGATGATTGGTCTCACAAACCACTCGGTTATATCTAATGAAAACCTTTCCTCGAGTTATTTTCTCATTTTGTACTTTATGTCGTAGATACACACTCAATTTCATGTATCTATTCAAAGTCTAAGAAGTGATAATGCCTGCTAGTTACAAGTCTGAAAACAACCCTAAGTCATTCATACTTCAAAAGATCCTTCGCTCAATTCCCTTCGTTGATACTCCTTCCCATAATGGAGTGGCTGAGAGAAAAAATAGACACTAAATCGCTTCGAGCCTATCATTTCAAATGGCTGTGCCTGGCATTTATGGGCCGACACAAGCTTCACGCTATTTTTACCAACCTGGATGCCTTCCTCAATCTTGAATTAGGACACTCCATATCACATCCGTTTTCTAAATAAACCTCTGTTTCCTATTAAGCCTCAAATATTTGGGTGTACCTGTTTTGTTCGAGATGTTCGTCTGCATGTGTCTAAACTCGATACAAAGTCATTGAAGTGTATCTTCCTTGGTTATTCTAGGGTTCAAAAGGGCTATCAATGTTACTACCCTAGTCTTCGTAGGTATTTTGTTTCGATTGATGTCACCTTTCTTTAGAATGTACCTTTCTCTTCACCTCCACCTTAAGACGAGTCAGTGAGAAGACACTTGCTCATTTATACTTTCTTTGCCTCACCCATTGTGGTTTCCTGAACCCGCCAGAGCAGATAAACAGCATGCATTTCAAGTTTTTACAGAGTAAAGATACACCCATTCGATGCCGACAAGGCATAAATTTGCGCGGTTCTAATGGCTGAGTTGATGTGATCGGATTGTGGCTGCCGAGAAACAACAAGAAGGTCTGGCGTTAAGATTCAACACCTGAAGTGTGCTTGCTTAAAAGGTCCGATCGAGAAGGTTCGACGAGAAGGTTCGCAGGAAGCTTTATCTTCACCGGTCAGCGTAGCCGCACGAAAAGAAATGTAAGCTGATGGCAATGGTGCTTTGAATCTTGTACAATTATTCTGGAAGCAGAGCCACTGATGCCACCGGGTTTTCGTAGCCAAAGCTAATCTCAGCGGCCTCACTGCTCGATTGAAAGAATGCCTCAGCACTATGCAGTGCACGCTCAAACCCACATGACTATCTCGACACCTTTTCCTTTTGCTGCAGAGTGATAGATATGTCTGGGCTTTTATTTCCTTAGCTACCATAAATACTTGGGATCTCAACCAGCTTGATATTAAGAATGCATCTCTTCATGGCGACCTCCAAGAGGAGGTGTATATAGAGCAACCTCCAAATAAGGCTCATGGATAGAAAGTTTTAATGCCTCGAAAGTCTTTATATGGTTTGAAACAAAGCCCTGTGTAGCTTTGGTTAGATTTAGCAGTTTACTGAGGAATTACGCGTAAGAGTAAATCAACACTCAGCCACAAGACTCCATTCATATAATTGCTGGTAGTGTATGGATGATACATTGTTATCACTAGAGTGACTAAAGGCATCCTATATCTTAATTCCTTTCTCACGAAATAAATTCCATACAAAGGACTTAGGATGCTAAGATACTGGGGGACTGCTTGATACAAGAAATATGAAATCTTTCTTATCTCAAAGGAAATATGTATCGATTCATCGTCTAAGACTAGAAAGTCAGTAAAGCCATGCAATTCTTATGGTTCCAAGCGCTCAAATCTTACTAGAGAAGGCAACATTCAGATCCTAAGAGATATAGAAGACTAGTTGGAAAGCTAAATTACCTTATAGTAACTCTTCCTGATATTGCCCACTCAGTTAGTGTTATAAGCCAGTACATGTCCTCTCCAACGGTCGACCATTGGGCAGCTGTTAAACAGATTCTATGTTACTTGAAAGGAGCCCCGGGACGTGGTATTTTATATAGTAATCATGGGCATAACATAATTAAGTGTTTTTCTGACGCATATAAGGCAAGATCTAAGAAAGTGTCGAGGTCCAAGCTGGGGGTAATCAAGAATTGTCGGAGGGACTCTGGGCCTCACAATGGTCATTGGTCTCTCGACCTGAAGGTAGACTCGAATATACAGCAAACGACACTCATCCGCGCCACATCATGTGGCCTCATCAACTCTTGATGGAAGTCAGCATTAAGACACCAGTCCCAAGAAAATCCCTGTGGCAAAATCAGTCGGCTCATATTGATTTAACTCGTGTTTCATGAACGAACCGGGGAGCATATTGAGATAGATCGTCATTTTGTTCGTAAGAAGATACAACTCACCGATTTCTACGCACATGTGAAGACTAGAGAACAATTTGCGGATATTCCTTCACAAAGGCCTTATGGGGACTCAAGTTATCTATGTAACAAAGTCGATATGATTAATATCTATGCTCCAACTTGAGGGGGAGTGTTATAGCATATATCTAATTTACATATAGAGTTGTAACCTATCAGGAAACTTGTCTTATAGAGTTGTAATCTATTAAGAAGGTTAGATTAGCTTTTGTATATATATATATTCATAATGGATCAATGAAAAATACAAGGAAGGATAGAGCCTCCAATTCTTTTGTCTTTCGTTCAACAAAAGACAATGGCATCATTCATCACTCTTCATGTGTCATTACCCCACAACAAAATAGTATAGCCGAAAGGAAAATCAGCATTTGTTAAAAGTAGCCTACACCCTTATGGTTCAATACAAACTTCCAAAACATATTTGGCGAGTCTTCCAATTAAATCGGTCTTGTTTTCTTTTTATATTCTTTGAGAATTTTATTTGCATTCTCTTTATCCATGTTCATTCAAAACATAACCAAATTGATCCTAGGGGCATTGAAAACAATTGTTCTTGGTTATTCTCCAACTCAAAAAGGGTACAAGTGCTATGATCCTCTCACAAGGAAAATGTATGTTAGCTATGATGTCTCCTCTTTTGAAAATCAACCTTATTTCCCCCAAAACATCAATTCAAGGGAAGAATTTAGGGGAATCTCGTTTTTTGCAAATTGTTTCTAATTCTCTTTCGCCTATAGAGTCCTCTCCTAATCCCAATCTAATGCCATTGGTTGATGTTGAACTCGAGAAGGAAAACACAACAAACGATTCCTGAATTACGTGTTTACTCAAAGAGACAGCACCATCAACAAGATACAGCACAAGCTCCAAGCTTTAGCATTGCTCCTAGTTTAGAACCGAGCCTAAATGCACCAAACCTGAACAACAGCAGCAAGGATCAACCAGAAATTGACAGGACAGATTTGAGCCTCAATCCAACAACTTATCCAAACAGTAGCAGCTCATATCAACCAGAAAATAATGAGTTAGAAACAGGCTCTAGCCAGAATCAGAAAATCCAAGAGCTAGATCTACCAATAGCTCAAAGAAAAGGAGTCCACTCATGCACACATCATCCAATTGAAAGATTTGTGTCGCATAATGCTCTATCTCAACCCTATAGAGTGTTGTTGTCCAATCCTATCCACAGTTAATCTGCTATGAGTATTGAAGAAGCTGTGAAAATTTGATTGAGAGTTGTGCCTTTTGAAGAGATGAAGGCACTAAAGAAAATGGAACTTGGGAAATTTGCTCAATACTAAAAAGGTGTTGTACCGGTGGTTGCAAATGGCTTTATAGTAAAGCACAAATCAGATGGGACAATGGAAAGGTTCAAGGCCCTAATTGCTGCAAAAAGGGTATACACAAACTTCATGGAATTGACTATCTTGAGACTTTTGCACCGGTGGCAAAAATGAATATTGTAAGAGTAATCTTGTCTCTAGCTACTAGAAATGATTGGTCCCTACATCAAATGGACGTGAAGAATGCCTTTTTGAATGGAGAATTGAATGAAGTGTATATGCAACTACCACTTGGTTTGAATAGAATCTTGGCAATGATAAAGTGTGTAAACTATTGAAATCTCTTTATGGATTAAAGTGGTTCTCTGCGGTTTTATTTTGATCGATTCTCTAGAGTACCCAATTGTTGGTTACTCACAAGGGCAATCGATCATACAATGCTCTATCAACATTTAAAATGGAGGGAGCCATTATTTTGATAGTTTATGTGGATATACAAATCATCACTAGAAGTAATGAGGCTGAGATTCAACGATTGGAAGGAGTTTTATCAACTGAGTTTGAGGTTAAGGACCTTCGGAAGTTGAAATACTTCCTAGGAATGGAGGTGGCACGATCTAGCATTGTCAGTTCTAATAAGAGGAAATACAAACTTGATCTTCTCTCAGGTTGTGAATACTGGAAGTAAAACCAAACAATGTTCCAATAGACTTTAATCACAAGACCGGCATGAGCAATAAAGGAAGAAAGTGACAAAAGACATTATTAGAAGCTAGTCAGGGAAGTCGATCTATCCCACATACTAGGCCAACATCTCTCCTTTTCCTGTCAGAGCAGCCACTTTATGCATGATCCTATGGAAAAGCACTACAAATATCAATTCTGAGATATTTGGCAAGAAAAATCTGTGTCGTGGTCTAAGTGTTTAAGAAGGAGGTGGAGATCTACCACAGGTTTATAATCGATGATCAATGGGTCAACACTAGAAGGTCTACATCAGGAAAATACTAGTGGGAAACCTAGTCACTTAGACAAAGGAAACAACAATTATGGCTAGAAGAAGTACTGAAGCAGAATATATAAAATTATTCCAGGAATATGCGAGTTATTATGGCTTGTAAGATTGCTATGAGTTGAAGATTACTACAAACAGGTCCTATGAAGCTCATATTGTGATAACAAAGAAGCATTTAACATTTCTAAATAACCTAATCCACATGATCTAACTGTAAACAAGGTTGAAAATCATCCACATTTAACAAAGAGGCTAGAAAATGGAATCCATGGTGCATGCCTTTATGTCATTCAAAAGATCAAGATGTAAATCAAGCTGTATGTGGATCTTACAAACTCACTTCTAGAGTAAAATATTTTAGGTATATTTTTACTCTAATTTGATCAAATAGATTTAAGGAATTTGTTTGGTCGATTAGGTTACCTTGTATGGGATTTGGTAAAAGATAAGTTTGAATTCTCATTCTTTCACGTTTTAATTCCTGATTTGCATTTATTTCAACTATTGTACAGCTTGTAAATCTATATTAACTTAATTTTATAATCAATACACAGCAGAATTATTCTTCTTACTTTGTGCATTCGTGCATTTTTATCTTCAGAGAAGGCCTGTCATTATATAGTGAATGATTTGTACATGAAAATAAAGCTTATACACAAGAATATAAGAGCATCTCAGAAGAGACATGGAAACGTACTCTTCTATTTATGAGGAGAATATACAGCCTATACTAATGAATCAATTACAATTATTATACAGAGGTACTTTAGTTGTTGGACTATCATGATTTGTCGTTTTCTATTGACATATATCTTAAAGTAGCCATAGAATGAAATATATATATATATATATATATATATATGGGTATATATATATATATATATATATATAGAAATTAACTCCTAGAAATCTGCCTTAAAATTTAAGGGAATTCTAATTCTGACTTCCGAATTTAAATTGCTACATATATTGAGTTTTCAATTAGGAAGTTGAGTGTCCGTCATTATTTCCCTATAAGGATCATGAAAATACTCATCGGTCAACAGAAATGTAGTAGGAGAATCATAACGTTATCTCTTTCAAATGCACGTTAATGTAATCTCTTACAAAATGCATCCACAAGAAAATATCCAGGAACCAAAGCTCACTCTTGGTTTAAAAATTGCTAATCCATTTGTATCATGAAGGAAAGAACTGCTAATCACACAAAGTACCTGAAAACAATTATATAAATTAACCATTGCAAGCTTTCATTCATGGAAAAAGAATTATGAGAACTGAACTAATACTAGTAACCAGTAGTGTAACCATGAAGGGATGAGTGCAGAGACATATTAGCCTCTATACAAAAAGATAATATATTATGAAAGTTGGTAACCAAAATAATAATAATAAAGAAAAAGAAACTCTCAATGGAGCAATGAAAAAAGGAAGACAAGAAGAAGTTTATTATACTAAAAGATGTATAGAGGAAAAACTCATTATGTTTCATTGAGCACAAGCTACATATTTATATAGAAGAGAATCCTAAATATAATAGGAAAGAATATGAAGTTTCGTAATTGGTTTCTAACTCTATCTATTTACATATTTTTATGGATGCATTACTTTAACACTCCCCTCAAGTTGGAGCATAGATGTAGATAATACCCAACTTGTTACACAGATAACTAATTTGATCCCCATTCAAAGCTTGACAGTATATTTCAATATGTTTGGCTCGTTTACAAAATGATAGTATATCTCAATATGGACTTTCAAGTGAACAAATGAGGAATAATTACAGATAGGTGGCTCGAACCTAGGATCCTACCAAACCAAACTCCGATACCACGTTAAAATAATCAACCTCCTTGAAGCACGTTTGCAGGATCCGCCTAATATGAATATCACGCCTTAATAATCACCAACAAGATGACATCAGAACTGAATTTTATAGAAGATAAGGTCAAACTTAGCCTTTCTCGTATGCCAAATTCTCAATTGTCATTAAATTTACTAAACAAAACACGTGGACTCCATTTTAAGCCATACAAAGATTTTCAAGATAATAAACCTTCTCTATCTCCCCAAGCAAGTGAAAATCCTAGTTGAACTTCCTTCCAAAGATTGCCATGTAGAAAGGAATTCTTGATATCAAGTTGATGGAAGTCCCAATCATGAGAGGCAGCAAGGGAGATAAACAGTCGAACAAACGTCAGCTTAGCTACAAGAGAAAATGAATCAGAATAATCGACTCCATAGCAACAAGACAGTTAGCAACAGACCCATCAGGATTAAACTTCAACAAATACCTATCTTTCTAGTATGTAAAGGAACCAAGTCCCACCAAAGCCTGCATTTCATCCACCATATCACTATGCCAACTGTCACACACACTAAGACAAAGCAATGTTTTTCACCTTGTAAGGTGCCACGCAAGTCCTACTTAGCCAACCTTCCCAAGGTAGATAGAGATGCGAATCTGAGGAATAAATCTCAGACCTTTCATGTAATCTACTATGAATATATATATACAAAAGTCAATCTAACCTTCCTAATAGATTGCAACTCTATAAGACAAGTTTCCTAATAGGTTACAAATCTATATGTAAAGTATATATATATGTTATACCCCTCCCGCTCAAGTTGGAGCATAGATATTAATCATGCCCAACTTGTTACATATATAACTAACTCAGTCCCCACTTAGGGCCTTTGTGAAGATATCACCCAATTGTTCTCCAATCTTCACATATCTTGTAAAAATCAAGCCGAGTTGTATTTTCTCACAAACAAAATGACAATCTATCTCAATATGCTTAGTTCGTTCATGGAACACATGATTAGAAGCAATATGAAGGGCAACCTAGTTGTCACACCAAAGTTTTGTTGTGACTGGTGTCTCAATACCGACTTCCATCAAGAGTTGACGTAAGCCACATAATTCACACTACAGACTCCGTGTCACGCTTCACATTCACTCTACACTAGATCGAGAGACAACAACCGCTTTTTTTACTCAGCAGTTACTACAGATTTCTCTAACAAATACAATACCTGGCGATCATTCCTCTGTATCCTACCTAATCAAGGCAAAAGCACTCCAATTCGCTATGTCCATGATTATCGATAAAATACCTTGGCTCTTTCATGCAATGAGAATAACAATACTGGTCTAACTGGCCAACCGCTGGGAGCGGACAAATACTTACAACACCGACCGAATGGGCAATATCGTGATCGAAGCACCAAAGGTAATTGAACTTTCCAACTAGTCCTCTATATCTCTCAGGATCCTCAAATGGTTCGCCTCCTCTAGTAAGGTGTACGCCTGGAGCCATAGGGGAACTGCTTGGCTTTACCCCAAACTTTCCAGTCTCAAACAATAGATCCAGCACATATTTCCTTTGAGATAAGAAGATTCCATGTTTGCTTCGCATAATTTCAATGCCCAAGAAGTATCTTAGCATTCCTAAATCCTTTGTATGGAAATGGCTTTGAAGAAATAACTTAAGAGATGAGATGCATTTAGAGTCACTTCTGGTGATAACAATATCATCCACATATATTACCAATCGCATCGATACTGAACTGCAGTTCCGGTAAGACTCGAGTGGTCGATTACCTTTCCTCGTATGCCACCTCAACAACTCGCTAAATTTACCAAATCACGCACGGGGACTCTGTTTCAAACCATACAAAGACTTCCGAAGACAACAAACTTTCCCTATCTCCCCATGACAACAAACCCTCGAGGTTGTTTCATATACACCTCCTCCTAAAGGTCGCCATGAAGAAAGACATTCTTAATATCAAGCTGGTGGAGATCCCAATTATAAGTGTGGCACCAAGAAAAATTAAAAGCCGAACATAAGGCCATCTTAAAGAACAAGTGTGCTCGCCGTAATAGTCCATGTCATAGGTCTGAGAGTACCCCTTAGCCACAAGTAGTGCTTTCAATTGAGCAACTAAACCATCAAGATTCACTTTAACTGCAAAACCCAAATAACTAATGGCTTTTTTCCCGCAGGGAATCGTACTGGGTTCCAGTACCATTGTCATCTAGCCCGAATTTCTTTCCACCATAGCATTACCCAACCAAGTGAGATAGTCTGCACTGACAAGCAGAAGAAATATAGAATCAAGGGATACAATAAAGGAACAAGAGGAAAACAACAAATGGTTATAGGAAACAAATGAAGAGATTGGGTGACCACACTGGCGTTTACTTTTACGGAGAGCAATCGGAAGATCATCACCCTTAACTAGATCTGATGACAAAGCAACCGGTGTTGGACTAGAGTCTGGAGGGTTCTAGCGTCGAGAATATACCTGAAATATGCGAGGTTCAATAAGAATGGGAGCTAGAGTAGCAGCCGGTGGAGCTGGTGAAGCAATAGCATACACTAATAAATCATCATCCTCCCCCTGACTAGTAACAGGAGAAGAAAGGGAAAACGAGGTAGTCTCAAAGAATGTAACATCAGTACACACAAAGTAACGTCGAAGAGTGGGATAGTAACACCTATACCCCTTCTAAACTCAAGATTAACCAAGGAAGATACACTTCAATGACTTAGGATTGAGTTTAGACACATGCAGACAAACATCCCGAACAAAACAAGTGCACCCAAATACCCGAGACTCAATGAGAATCAAAGATTTATGGGGAAAGAGAGTTTGAAACTGAAAATCTAATTCAAGACAGAGGGCATCCGATTAATCAAAAACAAGTCAGGAAAATAGCATCGACCCAAAAATGCTTCTCGCACTGTGCATTTGAAATGAATGTGAGTCTCGAAAGGCTTAAGAAGGTGTATTTTTCTTTCAACAACTCCATTTTATAGCGGGAGTATCAACACAAGATGTCTGATAAAGGATGCCATTCTGAAGCATGAATGACTGAAATTGTTCAGACATATATTTTTTAGCATTATCACTTCTCAGATTTTGAACAGAAACATGAAACTGAGTGTGAATTTCAGCATAGAAGGCACAAAAGTGAGAAAATAACTCTGAACGGTTTTTCATTAAATATAACCAAGTTGTTAGCGAATAATTATCGAACAAACTAGTAAAATACTACAGAAAATCCAGCTAGACACATGAACCTAACATGGACCCCACACATCCAAATTAGCTAACTCCAAAAGGAGCGAAAGCTCATTTATCGACTTTTAGGACTCAAATGCACACGATGGCGTTTAGTATATCGACAATGACTCACTGCTCAATGAGGATAGGTCTGAAGGTGAGTGATATAAATTTTCTCAACAAAGAGAGAAGAATGACCTAAGAGACAATGTGATTCGAATGGGGTAACAACTATAGAAGAAGAACAAAGGCCAGGCACCTCTATTTCATGAGATGTGAGACCTGCACTCACGTCCTCTACCAAACTCACGTCCTCTACCAATCGTCCTATGCCAATCGTTTATCCCTGTCCTCCGGTCCTGCAAGGTAACATAAGAGTGAGAGAAGGTAATCGAACAATTAAGGTCATGGATTAATTTGCTAATAGAGATAAGATTAAATGGAGAAATATGAACATAGAGAACATAAGTAATAGGTAAAGATGGAAGGGGACAAGCAAACACGATTCCTTTAGCCATGGTTTGAGTCCCATTAGTCAAAGTAATCATAGGTAAGGGTGAAGTGACAGTAAGGGAAGATAAGAGATCCTTGTTACCAGACAGATGATCAGATGCACCGAAATTAAGAATCCATGGACCAAAAGAGTGTATAAGATAGGTAGAGGCATTACCGATCTGGGCAACATAAGCAATGGAGGCAGATTTGGTGACATGAGTGAGTACTCATATTCACCAGGAGTAAGAGTCACTCCCTAAGATGGAGGCGGAGGTCGAACCTCGCCGGGAGGCAGGCGCCTGTAAGACTAGAGTCGCATGAGCGCGGCGGTAAACAGCCCATGTAATCGATAACACCGGGACCCGACATGACCCATCGATTACGTAGGTACAATAAGGTAGCTGGCCTCTGCCTCGTTGCCACCACGAACACTCCGAGAATCACCGCAAGGGTGAGATGGAGCAAGCATCACCGAAGTGTCTATGGAAACCTCAGAGTACCGAAACCGAGTCACAGTTGATGAATGGTGTAGTAACCGAAAATGTCATCAAAGGTTGGGATGGCAGAGCCAATGAGGATCTGTTCTTGGATGTTGTCAAACTCTATGCCAAGTTTAATAAGAGTAAGGATCACAAAGATTTGATCCATGCTCGATAAAGATCGTAGCTTCTAAGAAACAGATAAGAGCTCATTTTTCAATGCAGACATGAATGCCCAATAAAGGAAGATAATTTCATACCAAACTGCTCCAAACTATCAATGAAGGAGATGATGCTACAAAGGTTTTGAATATCATTGGTATACAAATTCTTTGCTTGGGTCCAAAGAGGTTGACATGTATGATAATCCTAAGGTTGTCGAGTGTTTTGGGCTCTATGGATTGCTGGAAAATGTAGAGTGAAGCGTTCTATTTCCGCCACTACGAACGTTTATCTTCAGCAACACTAGACTTCGTGGAGGTCAAATGGTCTTCAATACCATTTCCAGTAAACCATAATTTGAAAGAGTTAGCCCATGATTGATAGTTATCACTTCCCTTGAATCTATTCACAGTTATCATGGGAGTTCCAGACATATACGAAAAAAAGCTTGGAGCTTTGTCAGCCATAGTAATAAAATCAACAAAATCGACAAGAAAACAAGAGTACTGTGACTAAATACAACCATCAAGGTGAGAGCCGGGAGCTCATGGAGGGTTTTTGAGCCACAGAGACAAAATGGGCAAAACATGAAGATACAGTTTCAAATGAAGAACCATGAGTTACAAAGCTCACGGTGACATATGAGCTGTAGGAGAAGCTGGCCGGCTGGTCACCATCGCTCACACGCCACCCACGTGCCAATGCAATGGGGACAAATTTAATGGAGAAGGACACCGCTGCAGATAGCAGGTGGAGCTCACATCGGAGCGCTCATTCGTGGATAGATCGGCTGCCAAAGAGTTAATTGGCGGGGATATCTCACCAGTAAGGATTGTTGCCGAAAAAGGACATCGACGATCAAAGGGTCTGACAGTGACAAAGAATTCTAATGCTTTCTGCAATAAAGGTGAAGTGGCCGGAAAAAGATTCATCCACTAGATGGGTTGTCAGAATTGAAGACACGAAAAAAGCCTAACTCGAAACTTCCATGGCTCTGATACCATGTGAAGAAATATAAGAAAATGAAGGAAGACATAAAAATAAAACAAATCATATACAAAAATGAAGGAAAAATATTATACAAGAAAGGAAGGGAATAAATCAAAGGATTTTCTAAGAATATCCTATGATTCTCAATAGAACAAAAGGGCCCAAGCAATCTCAAGAAGATGTCTATTCTTTCTATCAGGTATCCCATTCTGAGAGGGTGTATCAACATACAAGGTCTGATGGAGAATTCCATGTTGTAACATGAGGAGTTGAAAAGGTTCCGACAAATATTCCTTGGCATCATCACTTCTCAATGTTTGAACAGAGACATGAAATTGTGTTTGAATTTTAGCACCAAAGGCACTAAAATGAGAAAAAAACTCAGAACGGCTTTTCATTAGATATAGCCAAAATGAGTGGAAGCTCGTTTATTGACTTCTAGACTCAATGCACAATGGCGTAGCTAGCATATTGATACGATCAATAGCTCAATGAGTATTAGACTAGAAAACTGAGGATATAGCTTCTTCAACAAAGAGAGAAAAGGATAACAAGCAACAGGGGTAACAACTCTAGAATAAGCAACAAGCGTTGACACCTCTGTTTTAAGGATGTAAAGACCCCCAGACTTGAGTCCTCTACCAATAACCTGCTTCCTCGAAAGATATTGAATTAGACAATAATCAAGAAAAAATGAGATACTGCAATTAAGTGTAAGAGTGAGTTTACATACAAAAATTAAATTAAAAGAGAATTGCGATAAACTCATAACAGAGGTCAGATCAAGGAGTAGATGAATCATTCTCGACTCCAAGGACAAAAGATGTCAATTCCATTTGTAAGGGCACAATAGAGGAGAAGGGCAGAGACCGAAACGACAAATAACCGAATTAGGCTATCATGTGGTCGATGGTCGCAAAGTCACGACCCACATGGAGGAAGATGAAAGAAACACGTGGTTAGTTTGACCACTGCCGAAAGTGCAGTGATAAAAGTAGATGCGACTTGGGTACTCTCTGCAATGAACAAACCGAATCTTCGCTTTTATTCTACAACTTCCTACACCCCAACAGACATGTCCTGGATTATTGTAATAATGATACACAACTCCTCCTGTGGGATTCTTGTTCGTCATAGAAGCAGATCTAACTCGAACAAGCCTCTGAAAATCCAAAAAATACCAAAAAAATAGGATCTTGCAAGGAAAATGACCACCTCTCCACGAAAAACACCACCTTAATGGATTTTGGTCACAAAAACCACAAAGCCCCTCTTAATCTGACTGAATCTTGAAGGAATCAAGGAAAATAGGAAGAAACCCTAGAAAACATGGCTGTCGGACACAAAATCCTTTTAAAAACATCGTTGTAAGCATCAGATGAGGGAGGGAGGCAGGCGGTTGGGGAAGACCGTCGACGACTGGCAATGCTAGAGGAGGCGAGTCGCCAAAAAGTAATTCACGCTCTGGTGTGTGAAGAACAGTGTAGCTACAGAGAAGTGGCGTGTGGCAGCGCGTGGGGGGCCTGTTACCGGAGCTTCTTCCTCCGATGGGTAGATCAAGTGTCGGCGATCCAAGTGGGGTGGTTGCCAACCAAAGTTGAGACACTGGGAAGTGTGTCGGAGTTCTGTCATCGACGGTGTCAGGTTCTTCTCGATATTTTTCCCAAAAAATTTTGCTTTTTCAAAACTAATTAAGTTCTAGGCTCTGATACCATGTTGAAAGAAAGACAAAAGAATTGGAGGAATGAATTCTTTGTATTTTTTCATTGATCCATTATGAATATATATATACAAAAGTCAGTCTAACCTTCCAAATAGATTTCAACTTTATAAGACAAGTTTCATAATAGGTTACAACTCTATATGTAAAGTAGATATATGCTATAACACAAATAATCCATTAATTCTTTGACAAATACACAGTGATTAATTCAACCAATTACCTCACTTTTAATGGAATTTCGGATTTGTAGGAATACACGGGTATCCTCTCGCAACCACTGCTCTAGAATCATCACTCAGAGGATCTTCAACCATATAATTATCCATGTCAAACCATTTTACTCCAATCCAAGTAATTATAAGAATTTAGTTTGTGGTCTGTAATTTTAGACATCACCCTCAAATCATCCTACATCACCATGGGCTTTTTGTTAGCTATGAGAGCACTAAATGACAAGATCTAACTCAAACAGACAGGCCTTGGTAAATCGGAAAAGTACCAAACAAATAGGATCTTTAAAAGAAAAGAACCAATTTTCCAAGAAAAACACTACATTTGAATGGATTTTGGCCCTACAAACCACAAACCAACTCTTGATGTTTCCATATCTCAAAAAATCAAGAAACCCTAGAAAAACATTGCTTTCGGACACAAAAGGGGTTGAAAACCACTGTCGCAAGCCTCGAACAAGGGAAGCATGTGGTTGGGGAGGACTGTCGTCGACTAGCAATGCCAAAGGGGAAGGCGCGCTATCAGATAAGGCACCACAAATTGGCATGTGGGGAATAGCATAGAGAACAAAACCCGCTCATGTCGGTACATTAGTGAGGTGTTACCAAAGATTCTTCCTCCAATGGGTAAAATAGGTAACAATGAGCCAAGTGTGTGTGTGGGGGGTGGGGGGGAGGGGGGGCCGCGGGGGGCCGCAGCTACTAGTTCATTCATAAGGTGAAAGATGAGTTTAGATGGGCTGGTTTGTGCTTCTCTCACGATGGAAGAAAAGGGGAAGCTAGAAAGTAACTTCAAGGAGGAAAATGCTAGGACATTTGATGGGAGTCAAATAGGTAAAAGACTCCTAGACTATACCAGATGAGCATGGATTTCTATGACATGAATTGGGGTCAGTCAGTAGGTGCATGTGGTGGTGAAGAAAAAGGGGGAAAAAACGTTATCAATTCACATGAATTGAAAATTATAACTTCAAATGGAAATCATTTCAACTTTTTGAATAGTAGTTCAAAAGGAACAGATAAATGAATTACATATTGTTCAGAAATAATGAGCTTTGTTTTTTTTTTTTTTAGAGGAGCCTGGGATTCAAACATCTAATTTCCCATTTATTGAAACAGAGTCCATGAGGGGCCTATACAAAAGTATGGTGTTAAGGCTATTAGCATAAGTGTTAACCAAAATGATACACATTACATGTGCGTTACCTAATAGCTTATGTTTTATACTAGATTCTTGGTTTAACATATCCAAATGGGTACAGGATGAAGGAGAAAAACTGCAAAGAGCAAAAGCTATGACAGTTAATGTGAAAGGAGGAAATAGAGAGAACCTACTCTAGCTGAGCATGGGATGGAATTGCACCGTACTCTTCCTAAGCATCAGGTTTATAGAGTAGAAGAATAGAAACATCTTTGTTTTTTCAAGCAAAATCTGGTAACTATCACTTTGCTTTAAAATCTACCATTCACTTAATGAACCCTGGATCATTGATTCTGGTGCCCGTATTATATGACAAGTGCCTCTGATTTTTTATTATATTCCATATTCTAGTTCTACACAAGTGAAAATTGATCCTTGTCTTCTATTGCTGGAATAGGTTCCATCAAAGTGTCTAAAGACCTAACTCTTAATTCAGTCATTCATGTTCCCACCTTAAAATGCAATCTATTGTCAATAAGTAAACTCATTCACGATCACAATTGTGTGGCTAATTTCTATTCTTCTCTATCACTTTCAAGATCTATCATCATGGAGGATTATTGGCAGTGCTGGAGTTCATCAGGGGCTTTACTTCCTTGAGGACATGGAGTATGAGAGTCAACAAGCATCATAATTTGTCATATTTGAAAATTTTGTTATATCCTTCAAGAATAACCAGCCAAGTGTTCCAAAATATTCAAACCCAATGTTAGTTTGTTTCCTAGAATTTTGTATAGTTTTATCTTCTCTTTCCTTAGTAATATATATTCCATGACTAAATCAATAAAGCTAAGCCTTTTTTTCATTCCTCAAAATTACATGACATAGATTGAGCCAGACAATATTTGCAATATGATGGTGATCTCTTTCAAATGTTTTAGAATCTCTTTCAGCAGCAAGACTTTTCACAAGGTCACATGTCCTCTATATTGTGGATTGTGTGGAAAGAGACAAATGCCAGAATTTTTTAGGACACTTGGAAGATGTCAAAGATGATGTCAGACTTGCTTCATTTCGGTATTTCTTTTTTGTCTAACTATCTAGACATTTTTAAATCGTATCCTTTGAGAGTAATCCAACTTTGCCGAATTTGCATATGTATGCCCTAGGAAGAAATGGGGATTGGGGGTGGGCACCTATGATGTCAGGAGTTGTTATACTTGGTGTATGCTTTTTGTATATCTTCGACAGCCCTCTTTGTATGGTGGAGGTGTAGTCATACTCTATAGATCAAGTTTGTATTTCATGGGAAGGATTTCTCAACTTTCTTATGTTTCATCCACTACCTATGCATACGCATGTTTGTTTCTATCTCCATAGGCTTTTTGGATATCTTTGATAGCCCTCCTTGTAGGGTGTAGGTTTACTTGGATTCTTTAAATCAAGTGTGTGTGTGTGTGTGACCTGCATGTGGGTTCAGGCAGTCATCTTCAGTGTATCAAGTCAGATCTGTGGTGAGCATGTTGCGGGAGATCTTGTTGTAGCTTGAATGAGTTCTACTGGTTTTTAACTGCTGAAGATGTGAAAATAGCAGGTTGCTTTTACAAATCACTGTATTTTCTATGACTTCACTTTTCTACTCTTTCCCTTTGTTATGACTAGTTTGAGGATTGCCTCTTTGTTTCTTTGGTAAATTAATCCCACTTATGATGTTTGTACCATGCCAAACTTTATATAGAGTTATTAATTGTTAAGAGAAAGAGTAGTGATTCTCATTAATTTACAAATGAGAAGCTTGTATCACATATTTTATCTTTACAGTGTTAGAGGCGGAAGCATAGTTAGAATCTAATTAGGGACTAAACCTTAACACTCCCCTCAAAAGTACAGAAACATATAGATCAACACCAGCACGTCACGTATACACTTTATCCTAGAACACCCAGAAAGCTTGGTGAAGATATCTGTAGTTGGTCATTTAGAGAGTTGACAAACTATTAGTCATTTAACCAGATGCAATCTTCTGCGATAAGAAGTGGCAATCCACTTCGATGTGTTTGGTCCTCTCAAGAAAACTGGGTTAGATGAAATATGCAAGGCAGCTTGATTATCACATATAAGCTTCATCTATTCATCCTTCCCAAATCTTAGCTCTTGGAGAAGATGCTTCAACCATATGAGTTCACATGTTGCTAAGGCCATTGCTCGATACTCGGCTTCAACACTAGATCCGGTTACTACATCTTGTTTCTTACTCTTCAGATATTCGGTTACCCATGAGCGCGCGATCTGCTGATGAAACGTACATGCGTGGGTGAGCGCGCGCGATCTGCATCAGTGTAGCCAACAATCTGAGTATGACCTATATTCGCATACTGCATGACTGGGTTCCTTAGACATAATGTGGAGAATATGAGCTGCGACATCTCAATAGCTATCACAAGGTGATTATAGGAACAACTAACTACGCTCGAAAAGAAATGTGGTCGGTGATAATTGAGATAGTTCGGTTTACTAAATCGTCGATATCTCCTGGATCTCATGAAGCTCTGGTACGGTTCCAAGTTGACATTGGATCATAGAATTAATACTGCCGATATCAATAATATATCAGGTATACTTATTTGAGAAATAACCGTTCGAGAATTAGGCGGAGTTACCTCAATGCTAGAAAATTCTTGAGTTTCCACAGAATCTTTTGTTTGAGAAGTGGTGAAAATGTGGTTGTTTAAGTTTAAAGATCTTGAAAATGCTAGTGAAACTATATGTGTGATATCGTCATATAAACAACCAAGTAAATATCTTGTCGATAAATGAAAAATGATAAAAGCAGATGGTCTGACAGCGAATAATGACAAACTCTGAACCAGGCTAAACCATTAAACCAAGCTCGGGGAGGCGGCTCGGACATATAAGGAACTGACGAGGAGTTTGCATACCAAATCATATTCCCCCTGAGCAACAAAACCAGGCGATTGTGTGGGAAATTATGTAAATAATATATTTTAGGAAAAAATCAAGGTCAATAATATGATTCTAGAATTAGCCATGGGAAGTGAATAATCAGTAATGGGAATTGGTTATGGGAACTTCCTTTTTCAGTGTACAAAATATCTGTATATATAGTGTGTTATATAGGCTATACAGATTCATTCAGAAATTAATAAAATTTCAAGCTCGGAGTTATGTTTCTTATTGGTGTCAATTGTAGTTTTTTGAGGCCTTTTACGTCCCGGCCTTCATTGCTGGGACCTTTCCTATGCAGCCCTCATTGTTGTACACAGCCTTCGTTTTTAGGAATTTCTATGCAGCCTTCATTGCTGCACCTAACCTTTTTTTAGCCATTCTTCAGGCTTCTTTGTATCATTTTTTTTTCCCAATTCATCTCCATTTTTTTCATTGTTGTACCACATTTTTCAACCTTCATTCCTAGTTTCAAGCCCTAAGGTTTCTAGGGATTCCTCTCTACAACCTCCATTGTTGTCTTGGTTTTGAGAATTTTACAGGCGACCTTCATTGTTGTACAAATTTTTTGATCATTTTTCGAACTACTTCATGCCCGACTTTTTCACTTCCTTTTCCGACCTTCATTGTTGGTGTAATCCTCGGCCTTCATTGCTGATTTTTTCTATGGCCCCTATTACCTTTATTTCTTGATGCGTCTTGTTGTTTCCTCGATCAATCATAATCGGACTCATCTCTTCAACTATTGAAGGAGAACGGGTTGTGCGTAGCCTAACACTTCATAATATTCAGCGTGCCACGATTCTCGGCATCGAGCTACGGGTATGTGTTCATTGACTCTTTCGGGTAAGACTCTGAAACTATAAGTTAATGTTTGGTAATGAGTTTAGGAATGCTTAGATCCTTGATGCAGTGCCTATTTGACCATATGACCCATAATCCAAATCGATTTAAAACCTATTTACCTTGTCTAAGCAATAGAAAATTGTTGATCTTGATAGAACTACCACCACGGTGGGTTTGGAATAGGAGATGTTCGGTACATAAGTCAGTTCTTAAAAATGTTCTTCATGTCCCTCAACTATCCAATGTCTCACTTTGTCTTTCCAGAAATTTTCCTTAAATCATAAAAGCTTCCTTTCAACTTTAAGCGCTATTCCTACTCCTAACTCATTGTTTGAAGCATTATCAAAGAGATAATGGGGACTTGCTATGGAGGAAAAAATGGATGCATTACAAATGAATGAAACTTGGGAATTGGTTGATCTACCTAGTGGTAAGAAACCAGCAGGCTGCAAGTGGGCGTTTGTAGTAAAATTTAAAGGTGATGGCTCCCTAGAATGATACAACGCAAGGTTGGTTGCAAAAGGGTATACTTAGACATATGGAGTGGATTCTCAAGAAACATTTGCTCCAGTGGCAAAGATGAATCTGATGGGAATTTTTTACTATCCTTGGTACATTAATTTTGATTGGGAGTACAGCAATATGATGTAAAAAATGTTTTATCATGAGGCAGGGGTTGGAGGTTGCAGAAGTTCTGAGGAGTTAAATGGGAGTGATGGAAACAAGGTTTGTCGGTTAAAGAAGGCACTATATGGGTTAAAGCAATCTCCACGTGCTTGGTTTGGAAAGTTTTCCAAGGTTATGATAGCTAATTGTTACAAACAAAACCAAGGAGATCATACACTTTTCGTAAAACATTCAATTTCAAGGGGAGTCACAACATTACTTGTGTATGTGGATGACATTATTATGCCAGGGAATGATGAGAAAGAGAAAAATACTTTGAAGTAGTGCCTAGCCAAGAAATTGGAAATAAAAGATTTAGGAAAATTGAAGTATTTCCTTGGAATTGAGGTGGCTAGGTCCAAGCAAGGCATTTTCATTTCTCAGCATAAATATGTTATTGATCTTCTCAAGGAAACAGGTATGATGGTTAGTAAACCAGTTGCCACTCCCATTGAACAAAATCACAAATTGAGTGAAGCACTTGGAGAGGAGAAAGTGGACCGAAAAATGTATCAACGGCTTGTTGGGAGACTCATTTATCTTACACATCCTAGGTCAGACATAACCTACTCGGTGAGTGTAATCAATCAATTCATGCATGATCCGAGAGAAATTCATCTACAGGTAGCCTATCGAGTCCTCCACTACTTAAAGGCACATCCAAGAAAGGGAATTTTATTCAAGAAAACATCAGATATTGCTTTGTAATACTCTGCAAATGAAAGATTTTGAGTCTCCATTAGACCAGACGGTCAGCTACAGGGCTATTATACCTTTCTTGGGGGAAATGCAAGTATCTTGGGAGGTAGAAGCAAGTGGTAGCACGATTGAGTGCGAGCGAGGATTTAGAGCTATGGCGTGAGTATGTGGTGTTATGGGTCGAGAGATCATTCTAGAATTTGAAGGTTCAATGGAGTAAGCACATGAAACTGTGTGATAATAAATCAGCAATTAGCATTGCTCGTAATCTAGTGCAACATGACCGGAACAAAACACATAGAGATAGATAGGCACTTCATCAAAGAAAAGTTAGATAGTGGGTTAATTTGTACTCCATATGTTCCTCCAAGACATCAATTAGCAGATGTGCTAACAAAAGGGTTGTGCAGTAATGTGTTTCATAAAAATATTAGCAACCTGGGAATAGAAGATTTATATGCAACAGCTTAAGGAGTGTGGGAAATTATGTAAATAATAGATTTTAGGAAATAATCAAGGTCAATAATCTGATTCTAGAATTAGCTATGGGAAGTGAATAATCAAATCCCAAAATTTAGGGAATTGGTTATGGGAACTTTCTTTTTCAGTGTACAAAATATGTGTATATATAGTGTGTTATATAGGTTGTACAAATTCATTCAAAACCTCTTTTTTGCCTCTCTTCTCGTGGCTTTGGCTGAGAGTTTGTCTTGCCCAAGAGTGAGAGTATGAACAAAAAAGACACAACCAAAGACACGAGAAGAGAGGCAAAAAAGAGGATGATGAGGTAGTAAGACAAAATGAGGGATTTGATCATGCAAAACAGAGGATGGCATACGATTAATCAAATAACATGCAACTAAGATAGCATCCCCCCAAAAAGGTTAAGGAACCTTATGATGGAGAAGGAGAGTGTGAGTTGTCTCAACTAAATGACGGTTCTTACGCTTAGCCACTCCATTTTGTTGAGGAGTGTAAGCACAAGATGATTGGTGAAGAATCTCATGGGAAGGAAGGGGACAAGCCGAGCCAATGCCTTTAGCTATGGTTTGAGAACCATTAGCTAAGGTAATAGTGGGTAAAGGAGACGGAAAGGTAAGAGAAAAAAAAATGTCTTTATTACTAGAGATATGATCGAGACTACAGTATCGGGATCGAGTGCAAATAGATGTGTTAAGACGTCAAAGGCATTAAGTGCAGACCTTGAAGCGTGGAGGAAAAGTTTGGCTACTTGAGACGAAGGTACTCCTCATATTCGTCGGGAGTAAGGAGCTATTATTTGAGTGTGGAGGAGCTCCCTCTGTGAGAACTTCGAACTTCATTTGAATAATCAAAGCGTGCCCGAATGGCGATGCGGTGAGGTGCGACCATGTAGCGATAGCATCGATCATGGGTGTGTCGAGCCTGTAGTATGTGCATTGAGGGCGTTGTCCTCTACGCCGATTGCTACTGCGTCCACCTTTGGAATCACTTGAGAATGGGGCGAGAAACCATCGCAAAAAGTGTGCGGTGTAATCTAAATCATGGGCGAGTGGCGGTGGATGTATGGTGAAATGGCGAAGAGCCTCATCAAAGTTTGGAATAAGCGCTCCGGTGACTATCTGTTCCCAAATGTTCTCAAACTCTGGCCCGAGGTTAAGCAGAAGAATGATCATAAAGACGCGATCCATCTTGGACAATGAAGTCTCGGTATTAGTAGACTTTGGCAAGATAGAGATAAGTTCATCCTTAAGGGCAAGCATTCGTCCACCATAAGAAGATATATCCATACCGATCTATTTCAAATTGATAATGGAGGATATGACCCGATAGAGACGCTAAATATCATTAGTGTATAGTTTCTTCACCTGATTCCAGAGAGTGTAGCAAGTTTTATAGGCCCCAATATTATACAGAGTCTTAGCATCTATAGATTGTGGAAGAATATTGCATAGCAAAGCATCGGTTTTTTTCCATTGAGTACGTTTATCTTCGGGAATACTTATGTCCACGGTAGTAAGATCATCCTCCTGACCATTGCAACCAGACGGTCTTGCCAAGTCTGCAGGCCCGATAATTTTCTCTGCAGGTGAGTTTATCACGTGTCATGGGGTTACAGATACGAAGATTTAAAGTCTAACATTTTTCAGCCATAAAGACGTCTTTTTCAGTCATAGAGATGAGAAATCGGTAGAAGGTCGACAGAATCAACGAAAACAACTCCGAAGGTCCTAAAGATGTCGTAAAGCTTCAGAAAACACAAAAACAATGGACATTCAGGTGACAAAATGGCTCAGAAATGGTGGCCAGAGAGAAAAAGTGGAAAATGAGGGCTTTTCCGACGACAATGGAGCGTGTGGAGCGGCTAGATAGGCTCGTCGGCAGCAGAAGCACCTACTTGAGGAGACGCGTGGCAAAACAATGCCTCCGCATCCCTTGGCGCCCGACCGCGTGAATTTCTTGTCGGATGAAGATTAGGCGTGTGGAAGCGTGGGGAGGGTATTTTCGCCCGGCTTCCACGGAAGGTAGATCGAGAGAGAGGCGCTCGTGTTGGTGTGTCGGCCGTAATGGAGTCATTGGAAAGTCTGCGATGAAAAGTTGTCGGCGATCTCGGCCGAAGGGTGTGGGTTCTTGGGAGTGTGCGCGGCGAAACCACACTAGTATTCTCAAACTCTTTTATGGTTCTGATACCATGTTAAGAGAAAATGAATACACTAATTCTCATTAATTTACAAAGGAGGAAACAGAGTTAGAGCAAAAATGAAACAGAGTTAGAGTATAATTAGGAGACTAAACCTTAACATTAATAACATTATCAAAATGTAAACAACAGGATTTTCAATCTCAATACAGGAAAGTTAGCAAACAGAATTCCATGCACAATCTGGCAAACATGCGTTAAGTCAGTAAAGAGTTGTACACACTTCACTTCTAGAAAAGAACATCCTTCCAGAAAAAAAAAACAAAAAAACAAAAACAAAAAACAAAAAACAAAAACAAAAAAACTAACCAAGGAGAAACAAAAAGGATCCGTATTTTTCTAAAAACATAACGCTTCAAAAGCACTTGCGAAAAGCGAGAAAAGAAAAAGATTGTTTTTCTTTATCAATGAAAGAAGCGAGGAAATACAAATATAAATCCTACTTATTTATACTGGTCAGGAACACACAAAAAGGAAACAAATAAAATACAAATAAAGGAAAATAATGTACAAGAAAGGAAGGAGATAAACCAGAGAATATCCTATGATTCTCAACACTCCCCATCAAGCTAGAGCATATAGGTCATATGCACCAAGCTTGTTACATATGTATTTAACCGAAGAAGGTCCGTCGGAGAGGGTCTGCCTGATAGGATCCGTCGGAGAGGGGATGAAGAAGGGCCAACGGAGAAGGTCCAACAAAGAAGGTTCAACGGAGAAGATCTGCCGGAGAAGGTCCGCCAAAGAGGTCCGACGGAGAAGATCCAACGGAGAGGGTCTACCGAAGAAGGTCCGTCAGAGAAGGTTCGCTGGAGAAGGTCCGACAGAGAAGGAACGACGGAGAAGGTCCGACAGAGAAGGTTCACCATAAAAAGCTTGCCAGAGAAGGTATGTCGAAGAAGGTCCGTCGGAAAAGATGACTCGCTCTAGAACCAACCACGGGCCTGACAATTACGCGAATGAAAGTTAGTTAAAAATGTTTTTTCTTTATTTAATGGAGCGAACGAAAATGCTAAAGATAGTCCTATCTATTTATATGGGGGTCGTGAAAGACACAAAAAGGAAACAAATAAAATACAAAAAAGAAGGAAAATAATGTACAAGAAAGGAAGGAGATAAACTAAAGAATATCCTATGATTCTCAACAACACCCAAGAGGTTAAGGATTTCTAATTGAACAAAAAGATTCAAATGTGTTAAAAGGCATGATATTCATAATAAAACCAAATTCATGTCTCTGTGCTCAGCTTTGGGGGAGAGAGTTGGTCGTTTAACGTGTTACCGTAGCCGGGGTCCGGGGCAAGAGGTCCAGTGCTCAAGATCCTCTCTCGCACTTATTTCCCATTTGTTGATTTGGAAATTCCATGAAGGACTTTGTTGCTTCGCTTGACTCTCCACGCTACTTGGTATCGCTCGCATGGCGGAGTGTTAAAAGACATGATATTCATAATAAACCCAAATCCTACAAAGTCGTTTTTAAAGAGAAGGTCAGGTCGTTTAACAAACGGTAAATGCGAACTTTAAGAAAAAGAAAATTTGAAGGACATAGAAACTTCTTAAAGTATGAAATTACCAACAAATAACGCTTTCCAAATCATAATAGGACTCAGCCGAGCATTAACTATATAAGCCCATATTCACAAAACTAATGTAAATAACAAAAACGTAATAACTGGAAACTAATGGAATACCCTTTGTGATTCATATGATTCAGATAGAAAATGAAAATCTGGAGTTTCATTCAGTAAAGTGATTACATAAATAGGAGAATGAATGTACAAGAAAGGAAAACAACTATATGGAGAAAATCTAGGCCTAAAAGTAAGAACCAAATAAATTTGGAAATTTGAAATGTAACAATAAGATATAAAATCCATTACTCATGCTCATTTAATTTTCCTCTAATTCAGTAGCAAATCAAACTCAACTCTGCTCTTGATTTCTGAACAAGACACAATTTTGAACCAAACCAAAGACATTTACTAACAAGGGAATATAAATGTTGCACAGGGAAAGGAACAAAATCAAGCACAAACTAGAAGGTAAAATATTGCCTACTTTTTCAACCATTAGAAAGTTGATACCAAGGAAACAAATTCAATAGGGAAACATATAGTTATTAACACTTTTGTCACAAGAATTTCGAGGAAACAATAAAATAACAAACAGGTACATATAACTATTCTTTGCATGAGAAACAAGCTCATGCATAAAACCGGTAAAAACTGTAACCTCATGGGAGTAGAAGAAAATATCAA